>JAGKTI010005061.1:0-18018 GCA_018397915.1 Birgus latro
TGAAATCCTTGACTTTTAACAACTATGCCTTCTATGCCGGGAGAAGGTAAACGGCAGAATTTAGTCTAAACATTCACAGAGTTTTATGGGTTTTCCTTCCCACGAACAATTCCTCTCCTCAAAATATCACCGGAAAACTTGCCTTTCTGGCTTATGCTTTACATGACAGCGTCTTTCATCAATGAAGGACTAAAACTATCTTTTTATTATGAAAAAAATCATCTAATGTTTCATAAGTAGGGATGTGCCTTTTATATATCATTTTGACATGTAGACGGAATATATTTTTTTGCCGATAACGGTATTAGTATATGACTTTACCACTTTTCTTCCTATTTTTCGGGCGGGGGGGGGGGACGTCCTGTTGGGCGTACTTTAAAGTTTAATACTAAATACAACCCACAAGATTTTCATAATTGTTGCCTACCAAATAACGGTTGGTGCGTGACAAATGCAACTAAAGACGTTCGTGGTCGCTTGGCTAATACATTACCGAACTGCGTACCTTGACTTGTGATCTGACATTTACGATCGTCTCTAAAACGCCAAGCTGTCTTAGGTTATTTTAATCAACACAGTGTTTGTTTGGCAGTGTAAATTACCTGTGTCTTTATATTGTCCATTATACCTTGTCACCGTAATCCTCTTTAACACAGGTAAAATAATTTATTGGTGAACCCTCTCGACTCTTGACGCACGTCACTTCCTGGTCTTCTCAAGCTATACTTACAATGATCTACGGGACCTTTAACAGTTGCTTCATCAAACAGAAGAAATATTGATATCTGTTGTTTATCGCTTTCTTTATTTCCTGTATTGCTGAACACTTCCAAGCTCTCTACTGTCTAGCATTTTATTACCATGCCCTGATTTGCCGTTTCCTGCTATGCCACACTTCATCCTTGTCCTGCTCTGATAACAAAAACAACGTCTCTTCTGTTCAGTAGTCTTTTACCAAATATCTTATCTCTTATTTCCAAGTCCCATTCTCAATACCTTCACCTACCGTCGTGTGAAAAAGTTTTCCTGTGTTTTGCTATAAGTACGGTTACACCATAATGCTACCATTTTAGTTGTAATATCGAAGTGGAAAGTGCAGTTTTTCCCAACAGCTCCAGCGTTTAAGAAATTCTTTGTATTAGCATGTTTTAACAACTATTCTACTCAATAACAGTTGTTCGTGTGCTTCATTTTCTCAAGCGCCCACTATACAAACAACTGCAGCAACACAAAGCATGGTTAGAGTGGTCCGAGTACGCTCTTGGGGAGGATGAAAAATATTCCTCTATTTCGACCCCATTGATAACGACACTCCATGTTTGTTTGTTTTTTTAGTTAGTTTCCTTTATGCATTCGACATTGTTTTTGTCAGCATTACAAATTCTCTGGAATGGAATCCTCTAATAGTCTGGACTACTAAAGGTAACTTGTGGCTTATTTCGAGAAACAACTGTCGTAGTTCAACACGCATGTATGAGGCTGGTTTTTGCGGCGTTAAAAATCATGATATTTTTACTAATCATGATAACGCATATTGGCTGTAGGGCTGTTGCCGTGTTCTCCAGCACCGGAACTCAATGCGAAATTGAATCTTGATTAGAGAAGCCATGATTAGTCAGTGTTGCTCCCAAGGTATTTTGACTAATTGACTTGCTATTTAACTTCTCCATATTGTAAACACTCCAGCGTGTAGGCTTCCCAGATGAAAGATAACCTGTGGTGAAGTAGAACAGTTCAGTGGGCATTATCGTAATATAAGTGGTATGGATGGAGGAGTTAACACGGCAACACATATGATGAAGTGAAACATGTGACCACACGATCAGCAGATTTTCCGATTTGGCGACCTTCCCCATATCCAGCATTATTGTCAGAATTATTCAGAACATAATTTTGACTTACAATTCTCGCCAAAACCCGCCTTGGTATTACAGTTGGGTAGCCACTGAAATAAATGAGATCGAGATGGGTGAAGCTCTAGCTACTCCTTTACATGTTGAGAGAGAGAGAGAAAAGAAAAAAATATGATAAATCTAACATTACAGTCCAAATTGTTCTTTAAAACTAGTATAGGGTGATTCAAAAGAAACTTTACCCCGAAAACATCTTATATTCATTGCTTGTACAATTATAGAGAGTACATAAATGCATTAAGATATGAAAGGCAGAACCTATTTACAGTGTTAACAAAGCAATAGGAGCTTATAATCACAACATAGACTCAAAGTGTGATCATTTCTCATGAATGCAAGCACGTACCCTTTTTACCACGTTAAGCAACACTGTCCAGGGCTGCTTCAGTGATTTTTGCAACTGTATTCTTAATCCTGGCCTTCAGTTCTTCTAATGTGTGTGGATTTGTCTGACAGGCTACTCCTTTCAGGTGATTCCACTGAAAGTATTCAGGAAAAGTTAGATCCGGCGATCTTGGAGGCCACAAGTTCCTGGAAATGGGTCAGTCAGTGAAAAACTCTTACAAGAAGGGCATTGTTTCATTTGACGTGTGACATGCGGCACCGTCTTGCTGAAACCAGCAGTGACGTTCATCCTCTTCAAAAAGTACGATGAAATGTGTGATTACAAGCGACGTAATCACACAAGTAATGGCATTGTCCCACATATGAGCGGCCCAACCCGGCTCGGCCCGATCCGCTCTTGGGAAAACATCATCTTGCTTTAGCTGAGCAAAAAGTACTCCCTCAGACTGTACGGTACATGTTACTCGCCATATGTCGCTGGAATTTCATCAATACATACCGGAGGAGCCTTCTGTTAAAAGAAAGCAGAGTAGCGGCCTATTTTCCATTATTTCAAGACCATTCTATAATTGGTAACGTTTCTTTTGAATCGCCCTGTATTTATGAACCCTTCAGCCGGATAGGCCTTCTCCATTCCATTCTTTACTAACGCCAGATGGTTTTGTTCAGTTTTGACCAACACCTCCGTGGGATGTAAGAGTTATGGTAATTTCAGTAAGAAGATTGCTCTCTAAACTGAAAGAAATCGTCTTTCTTTTGAAAAAAAAAAAAAATTCCGTGCTGAAAAGGTCCATGGAACTCTCTACTCCAGCACGTGAGGTCATTCCTGTCAAATAAAACTATATGGTAGTCGTTATAATTTAAAATCTGGAGTTATGCCGTGTGCATTAATTGGTCTTCTTGACTTCTGATTAGTTTAAGTTAATCCTGATTACATGGGTGTTGATGAATGGACTGCAATTAATCAGATGGTTCTCCTGATCCCTCTGATAGTTGATTGGTGCTGATCGGTTGGGTGTTGCAACACTGCCAGCTCAGACAACCACCCACTCACATTCAGGCCACCACCAACTCACACTCAGACCACCACACTCAGAACACCACTCACTCAACTCACACCGCCAGCCACTCAACTCACACCTCCACATATTCACACTTAGACCACTACCCACTCTCACTTATATCATCACCCACTCAAACTCACACCCCTACCCACTCCCGCTCACACTGCACACTGCCCCCACTCACACTTATACCACCACCCACTCACACTCATACCACCACCCACTCACACACACTTCTACCCACTCACACTCCAACCCATTCATGCCCACTCACACNCTCTGTCCACAACCTTTGCTCACTTCCTCTCAGACAAACCTTTTCCTTCCACAATTGTAGTTCACCTCATTTGCTCATTCTCTTCTTTTCCATAATCACTCCTTCTTCTTCCTATTCTCTCCCTCCACAGCTCTATTTCACTTCCCCTCTTTCCCACTCCCTCCACAGCTCTATTTCACTTCCCCTGTTTCCCACTCCCTCCACAGCTCTATTTCACTTCCCCTCTTTCCTACCCCCTCCAAAACTCTCACTCCTTCCCTTTCCCGTTCTCAGTCTCTCTACCTCACAGCTCAAGCTCATTCCCTCTCACTCCCACTCAGTCTTTCTGTAGCTTTCTTGTAATACCTCACCCACTCCCTACAAAACACTCTCTCACCCACTACCTATAAAACACACACTCTCTCTCTCTCTCTCTCTCTCTCTCTCTCTCTCTCTCTCTCTCTCTCTCTCTCTCTCTCTCTCTCTCTCTCTCTCTCTCTCTCTCTCTCTCTCTCTCTCTCTCTCTCTCTCTCTCTCTTATCCCCCCAGATCAATAAAGTCATCACCAGTTCCATCAAAGTTTAACAGAGTGGAAATTAACCTATAATTTTTAGAAAAAAAAAATGAGCGATGGGTTGGATTTACGTGACTGGCTCCTGATGACGATATTAAAGAAAAAAGGAGGGGAAAGGGGGAGAAGAAGAAACTGAGTGGAAATGGAGCGCAGAGAAGAAAGGAAAGGAAGGAAGCGATTGATGGAGACAGGAGAGTAGTGAGAGAAAACCGGCTGACGAAAAGATGTAGAGAAGTGCAATGGTTTTTGAGACAGACAGACAGACAGAAAGTGTGAGAGGTGATGGGTGAGGAAAAGAAACGATAAAGTAGACATAAAATTGATAAGGAACGAGAAATAAATCAGGGTACGAATAAAAAAAAAAAAATGACATCGATCCTTCCTTCCTCAGCTGCTCAGCAAGAAATCTTAAGCCCAAAGTTGGCAGCTTCCAGGACAAGTTAACGTCCTTCACTGTAACCATGTCTTTTCATTTTGTTCATGCTACTGTTCTTTCAGATTTTGTATTCGGCCTCATGACGGACCTTTAGTGGCAAAATGGTTAATGAAGGCTATATCTTTCCTTCCAGTTTGAAGCCTTCCAAGCTTAAACAAAACCATCTAGAGACACAGGAACAGTAGATTATGAAGTATGTGATCGAACCTCCACAGCAGGATGACGTACTTAATACTTTATTCTTGCCACTTCCTGACATTTTGATTAAGCCCAATTGGGAATCTTCAAGCTAGAGAAATTACAATTGGCGTTAATAAATCCATTTGCTGCAAGGGGATGGGGGTTCCTAACTTAGTAAAATAGCCTGTTAGCAATAAAAATAAGATAAAATTGACATCATTTTATTCTTGCTTTCCAAAGACGGTTTCATATAACTCAGGAGACCTGCAGTTTTCGAACTGGAAGAGTTAGGCACAACCTTCCATTCAATTTATACCACTATGCCGGGAATCGAACCAGGGACTCCCAGGTGAGAGCCAGGCAGCATACCACTACACCACGACCAGGTAAAAGTTTCCTCACATTGTCACAGTCTTGTAACCAATGTCCCTCCGCCCCCACTGTGGGCATCAAGAGGATGAGGTAACCCCCTGGCACTCGGGCAAGTAGATGCTTTTAATCTATCCCAAGCACTTACGGCAAGTCAGAATGAAATGAGAAACCTGCACTTTACACAGGTGAGTACAGGTTTCTAGAAGCCTACAGTGGGGGCGGAGGGACATTGGTTACAAGATTGTGACAAAGTGAGGTAACTTTTACCTGGTCGTGGTGTAGTGGTATGCTGCCTGGCTCTCACCTGAGAGTCCCTGGTTCGATTCCCGGCCTAGTGGTAATATATTGGATGATTTTTCCTGTGTAAAGTACAGGTTTCTCATTTCATTAGGCACAACCTTCATTAATCTCATCACTACCAAGTGCCTATCCTAATCTGAACAAAATTGTATGGAGATAGCAACATTAGGGATCTTCAGTTTTGAGGAATTAATGTCTTCAGTACGATGGTGTTTTCGTTTTGTGTTCTTAAGACCACCAGACGATTTAATCTGGGTGTATGTTTGATTGCTTCCCTTGTGGATCACGCCGAGATATTATTCAGCTCGAAGGACATCTTTCAGGAGAAAGGGGCAGAAACATTCTTCATTATATTCCTTCAGTATAACATCCTTTTCATGTTACTCATGTCTGCATGCAGATGGTATACGCAGCCCGATAAAGCCTTTTGCATTTTATTCTTGCTTCTCTCAGACAATTATACTCGGCTTTGAGGAGACAGGACATACTGAAGGGGTCACAAGTAGCTATATGCTGCTTCAAAAATGTCTTCCCTGAGCTTAATGGAATTGTCTGGACTTAGATTTTTTTTTAAGTCAAACTCGTTGTCATTGGGCTAAAGGTCTAATAAATGAAAGACTCTAAGTAACTAATCTCCGAAAAAAAAAAAAAAAAGAGGAACACAGAGCAAAGACAGAAAAAAAATATCACGAATAATGAAGAGACTTTAGAGTTGTACCGTACCTGTGGCACAGGTTCTCATCTGGAAATAAGTAATATCATTGATCTGTGGAATGCTGGGTTACTAATTTATTTCTTAACTCTTCCTCTTACTCTTACCCTTACTCTTAGTCTGGGCCTCTTCCTGGTTTGGACATCTAGGGGCATTTTTTCGTGACCTTAGAAGGCCTTTTATCACCTCATCCTTACCAGTTTGTCTCTGCTTATGGCACCCTCTCAAGTTTCCTTGATTGTTGTTGTAGTGGGGGGGGGCTCAGGACACGTCGATTGGGATTTGATGTGTAGGGGAGCTATAGCAGAGTACCTTAATGAACTCCAAAGTGTGTGGGAGTCTGGTTGCTAGGTGAATGTCGTACTCGCGTCTCCACTCTACCCTCTCCCTTCTCATTTGGTCCCTGTGGCTGCCTCAACTAATTTTGCAAGGTTCTAGTATTGCTTCTTTAGTTTTCTCCTATCCTCTATATTCTATCTTTGGCATTAAATAGAGTGGAATTTTCCACATTCATTAAAATTCTCATCAACGACCTCGAGAAAGTTGCAACAGCAAGGATAAGGATGTGCTCGTGTGTTATTGGTCTGGGCAGTTGTAGGGATCATGGTGGTTCGGCACCATCCAAGTGTGTGGACCTTTGCAGAGGTAGGCCTTTGCAGGAGCAGAACTGCTGCTAAGCTGCAGCTTTCGGATCCATGGGTACTGTTGCTTGACGGTAAGACTCTCGGCCAATAGCCGGTTGTGCATCATTGTGCTGGGAGACTTAGCTCTCCCATGCGGTGTTGCTATTCCTTCTAGGTAGGGTAAAGTGCATACTTGGAGCTTGATTCCGACTTGCGACTGGCTGGGCCTCTAGGCTCCGCATTCTTCCCAAATAATCCTTTCTTTTTCAACAGTCACAATGAGCCTTTTCCTTCCCAGCTAAAATTATGGGTATATATGGTTTCTGGGTCTCCTTTCGCCGGTTCTGCCGATTTTTTGACCTCGACGACGACCCCAGCTTCTTTTCCTGGTGCTTCTCCGACTCCTTCCACTGTTCCCCTGCCTGTTTCTTCTTGCCCATTTACACCAACTTTTGTCGCTTGATTCCTTCCATGTACTATTCCGTCTACCTGTTCTTCATCCACAGTAACCCTTGCACCTTATCAACCTCCCCGCCTTCCTCCGTCTATCCGCCCTGTTCTTTCGGCTTCCTCGTTCCATCCTTATACTGCTTCCCGACACACTGCTTCTGCTTTGACCACCTCCATTTTTAGACCCCAAATCTGGTCTCAGTATTTTGATACTTCCCAAACGGATGACCTGCCACTTTATCTTTCAATCTGGTCTCAGTATTTTGATACTTCCCAAACGGATGACCTGCCACTTTATCTTTCCCTGCTAGGGCAGGTTGGTTCTGATGTAACATTTTCTATAAGACCGAACGGCTCTCAGCTCCTCAAAGTCCAGAATACTGCACAAGTAGAGAAGGCCAAAACATTAGTGGACTCGTTAGGGAATCCAGTCCCTGTTTTTCCAGATGTCCAGTTGAATTCCACGACTGGTACTGTTCGACTTCCCTCATACTTCCCTCGTACATCTCTTTTGGGAGTAGACCTTTCTGTGAATGTGCTGAGGATGTAAGGCTCATTCTTTCTGAACAGCATCACCAAATCCTGTCCGTGCAATGCTACACAATCCCTCCCAAAGGACGCCGCCAGCAACCAGCAAACATGGCCAAGATTGTTTTTGAGTCCCATGAGTATCTTCCCTCCTCCATTATTGTTGGAGGCACAGTCCTTTCCGTCAAGGAATACATTCGTCCTCCTAGTCAGTGCACTTCCTGCTGGCGATCTGGACACAACAAAATACTGCCGGTGTACAGCTATTTGCCCCAACTGCTCGCAGGTTGTACACCCAGCGTCCACCTGCATGTCTACTTTCCAGTCCTGCCCAAACTGTGTGAGGCAACATACAGCTTCCAACAGGAAATGTCTCCCCTTCATATTTGAAGCAGAAGTGTCTCACATCAGGTGGAAAACGGGACTTACCCTCCATGAAGCTCGTCGTCAGGCACATCGCTTGGGTCACTCCCCTGGCATCTCCTATGCCCGCGTGACTAGACCCACTCCTATATCACAAGATTCAAGCTCGTCCAGTCTCTCCTCTATTCCTCTCTCAAATTCTTTTGCCGCGCTTACCTCTCTTCCTGATTCCTCTTCTTCCCTTCCCTCTCTTGTTTGTTCTGCACCCTCCACCCCACCAGACATGGGGTAATCGTAATCTGTAATTGTAATCGATTGTAATCAATTACAGACTTTTGTGTAATCGTAGTCGTAATCGATTACTTAGGCATTTTTTTCAAAGTAACTGCAATCGTAATCGACTACTCTCATATTGTAATCGTAATCATGGTTACTTATATGATTACAAGACCCCAGATAAGGTTCTTCCTTACGCAGGCAATTCTTATTAAATTGATTTGCATATAAGATATACTGTATACCCCAAGAAAATATCAGTTTTATATTACTGGACGATGTTTTTGCTTTTAAAAATTAACTTCAGCTATTTACTTAATCAATGTCAAGTATAAATGAAATGTGCTCATAATTATATAGTGCATAACAGTACATTATTCATGATTGTAATCATGATTACTTATTATGTTATCGTAATCGTAATCGATTACTCTTACTTTTACTGTAATCATTATCGTAATCGTAGTATGAAGCTTGCAAAGTAACCGTAATCGTAATCGATTACAATACTCCTGTAATCGCCCCATGCCTGCACCCCACCTCCTTCCTATACTCTATACTCCCGTTCTTCTCCTCCCTCACCTTCTTATCCCCGAGCTGACGCACGTAAACGTTCCGTTGTATGCTCTCCATCTCATATTCCTGGTCTCTCTCCCCTTTCCTCTCCTCCTCCAGACAACAGCACCAGAATGCTATGCCACAGCTCACACTCAACCTTTGTCCTCTCCTATGAAAGCAGAATCCCTGGAAAGTATCATCAATTATCTTCACCTTACCTCTAACTTGCCTACCCTTGTCACTGCAGAAATACACCCCCCCCCTCCTTCCTCACTCCCTCCTACTCCCATTCCTCCTACCTCTCCTGCACCTTCCCCTCCCATTTCTACCTCTCTAGCACCTCCTCTTCACCTCTCTTCTGTTTCTCTATTCAACCACCCGCCTCCTTTATGATCTCTACGTCCTCCTATCTGCCCCTATCTCTTCCGTTCTTGGTTTACCTATGCATCCTGGATACTCTCTTCCTCATTGCCGTAAGCAGTCTCTGCGCTCTTCCATCACTTGATTTTCCATTGTTGTGGCACTCCTTCAGTGGAATATTAGAGGCTTCCGTACTCATCGCGCGGACCTTCGTTTTTTTATTTTTTCCCATAATCCTCTTCTTATCTCCCTTCAGGAAACCTTTTTTCATACTACCCTGGTTCCTATTCCTGGCTATACTTTTCTTGAATCCCCTCCTTCATATGACGCTGCCCTCCTTATCCCCAATGATGTTCCCTTTGAACCTTTTCCTATTTCTTCTTCTATCCCTCATACTTCAGCTCGTGTCTTTCTCCGTCGGTGGATCACTGTTAGTTATCTCTATTTCTCTCCTTCTGCTCCTCTTGATTTTTCTAATTTTGTAACGTTCCTTCATTCCCTTCCTCCCTCAGTTCTTCTTCTTGGTAACTTCAATTGCCGACATTCCCTGTGGGGTGACTCTGTGATCAACACTATGAGTCGTTTATTAGAACAATTGCTTTCTTCTCAAGATCTTTTTATCCTTAACATTGGCACTCCTACTCACTTTGATCTCCGTATTCGTTCCGTCTCTTGTTTGGATCTCTCCCTTTGCTTCTGCTCAATTTCTTTCCATTTTCATTGGTCGGTATCAGAAGACACTCTTTTTAGTGATCACTTCCAGTTAAACTCTCTCTTTTCTCTCACTGTCCTCTTCCTCTTCCCTTTCGTTGGCAGTTCCATTCTGCTGACTGGGAGTTATTTTCTTCTATTCAAGTGTCCCTGCTTCCTCCTTCATCTATTTCGTCTCCACAAGATATATTGTCCTTTTTCCTTGTCCAAGTTTTAAGTACTGCCCTCATTGCCATTCCCCGTGATCAACTGCCAACCGTGTTCCTTGGTGAACTCCTGCTTGTTCACGATCTCTCCCAGTGAAACGTCCCGCGTGGAAAAGTTTTCGCCGTGAACAGCCCACCTCCGATTGGATTCGTAGCCTCCCCATATTCGCCAAGCTTCCGCTGCCTTCCATCTTACCATTCACCAGGATAAACGTTGTAGTTGGAGAGACTGTTTCTTTCATCTGTCAATATGCCAACTGCAGCAATTTGATCCCAGCATTGTAGATTATCAGGTAAACATAACCCACCCCAAGCCCAGGTTTTGCATATCAATGGCCAGCCTGTAGCCGATGCTTCCTTAGCTGCAGATGTCTTAGGTAATTATTTTAGTCTCATTAGTGGTGGGTCTCATCTCTCTCAAGAATTTCATCGCCTTAAATCTGATTCTAAATCCGTACCGATTTCTTTTATGTTGTCAGCTGAGGGAGCTCTTAATGCTTTCTTTTCTCTCGTGAATTATCGTCTTCACTTAAATCTTGTAAGAATACAAGTGAGGGACTTGATGGTGTTCCTTATGCTATGTTAAAACACCTCTCTCCACAAGACACAACCTTTCTCTTGGCTGTTTATAATAAATTCTGGACTGAAGTTTGTTTTTTCCTTCTGATCGGCGTATAGCGATCATCCTCCCGTTTCTTAAACCTGGTAAACCTGGACACCGTCCTCAAGATTACCGTCCCATAGCCCTGACTTGCTGTTTATGTAAACTGTATGAACGAATGGTCAATATTAGATTCATGTGGCACCTTGAATCTCGTAGTCTTCTTTCTCCCTTGCAGTTTGAGTATCACAAAGCACGCAGCACCTTATATCCCCTTCTCAGACTCGAATATTTCATCCGTTCTGTTTTTTTCCCTCCGTCAGTCGGTCATTGCCGTCCTTTTTTATCTAGAAAAAGCCTACGATTCGGCATGGAGGTATAATATTATTAGCTGCCTTCACTCCCTTGGTCTGTTGGTAACATGGGTGTTTTTCTTCAAAATTTTCTTTCCCTCCGGACGTTTCGTGTTCGTTTAAGAGACCACTTTTTCCCGTGCTTTTACCTAGGATGAAGGTGTCCCCCAAGGCTGCGTCCTTAGTATTACCCTTATTCTTATAGCTATAAATGGCATTGTCTCCTCCCTACCCCTTTCTGTTTCGGCCTCTCTGTATGTTGATGATTTAGCTATTTATGCTGCAGATTCAGATCTGCCTGGACTCCAATCCCTTCTTCAGTCCGCCATTGATGCAGCCTCCACATGGGCTACTACTCATAGTTTTCATTTTTCTACCTGTAAGTCCGGTACAGTAACGTTCACTCATTTGCGAACCATACCCACAGCCTTCTCTGTACGTATATGACATCCCTCTTCCCTAGTGATCCTCTGTCACATTTCTTAGCCTTACATTTGACTCGGTTTCAGAATGCACGTATCTCTTTCCTCAAGTCTTCTACTCTTCATTGTCCTCGTTTGCTACAAACGCTGTCTCATCTTTCATGGGGTTCTGATTGTGTCACACTTCTTCGTCTTCACTCCCTCTTTATTCTTTTCAAACATGATCATGGTTGCTATGTTTACTCTTCTGCCTCCACTCGCACACTTTCAAAGCTAGATTCTGTTCATCAGCTGTTGGTGCTTTTCGGTCTACTCCCGCTACAAGTCTTTGTGCTGAGCCGGGCATTTCCACCCTCTTTTATTGTCGTTCTCTTCTCTCTGTCAGGTCCTAATTACGTCTCCTTCAGTTCCCAATGAATAAATTACTCCGCCCTCCTAGCCTTCTTCAACTCTCTTTTCGCTCGTCATCCCATCTGCTCCTTCCTTTTCCCCTTCGGGTCCCCACCCTTCTTCAGTCAATTTATTTCACTTTTCCTCCTATTCTTCCACTACGTCCAGTTTCTTTCCCACCCTGGCTTCTGCCTCCTGCTGTGGTCTGCCCTTCTTTTCTCCCTTGTTCTAAGTTTTCTCTTCGCCCAGATACCCTTCGCTCCCCTTTTCTCGAGCATATGTCGTGTCACTCTTCTGCTGGGCATATCTTTACTGATGACTCTAAATTTTGTCATGGTGCTGGGTTTGCTGTTGTGTTCCGTGACTCCTCTTTTCACAATACACTCTCCTCCATTGCCAGTATCGTTAATGCAAAACTGTATGCTATTCATTTTGCTCTGAAATCTCTTCTGATGTTCTCTTCTTCCACCTTTGTTATATTCTCCGATGCTCTCAGTACGCTCATTTCCTTAAATAAACTAGATTCAGGAGTGCCTGTTCCGTCTTTCTGTTAGGAAAAAATCAGCTGTCTTCTGCTGAATTCCTGTCTTTTGGGGATTCCAGGTAATGAACACGCTGACTCATTGGCGCGTTCTGCTGCTACCTCCTCTAGGTCCTCCCTCCGCCCCATTCCAGCTTTTGATTGCTTCCCTCTTCTAACCCACATCTTCCATGATCGTTGCCAATCTTCATGGACCCAACAGGTTCACAACAAACTACATAGTGTTAAACCCTCTGCTCTTCCCTGGCACACATCAACCCACCCCAATCGTCGATGGGAAACAATCCTTGCTCGTATTCGCTTAGGTCATACCCCCCGAACTCGTGGTCATTTGATGAGCCATGATCCTCAGCCCACCTGCTCACACTGTGACTGCCCTGTGACTATCCGTCATCTTTTTTTTGACTGCCAGTCTACATTCCAACAACGTCTTGCAGCGTTCCCCTTCCTATCCTTACCCCGTCGGCCCCCACTACTAACTGATTTCCTAGGTGACTCTCCTACTGTTTCTGTTTTTATTATTATCACTATTCTTACTGCACTTCATATCACACATTTAATATAATTATCTTCCCCTCTCCCTTCCACCTTAATGCCATATAGCCATATTTTGGCTTGGTGCTAGTTTTGTTCATTATTCTTTCCTTCTTTCTTTCTGCATGTGGCACAATAGCCATCCTTTTGTATGTTATTTCTCCATCTAGGTCAGCATAAATATATCAATAAGTACCGTAAAAAAAAAAAAGCAAAATATTAAGGATAAGTCGCCAAAAAAAAAAAAAAAGGTACCTGATAGCATCCCTAGGTCACGAGAAAACAAGCCCAGATCTTTAAAAACATTCCTTGGCATTTATTCTGCATATTGCACATTTTGCACATTCATTTTACCTTAAATGTTACTTAAGCTTTTTTAACATTGGCATAGTTTACGTAAATATAATACAGTCGAAGGCAAAAGTATAATTCGCAGAAATAACTGTGTTACAATGCCTCCCGAGCTGCAAAAAATAAGGGAGTGTATCATCTTATTTCTTCAATTTTTATTTCATATTTAAACTGGCATGCTCTCGCTTTCTCCTCCTATTTTTCTTCTGTATTTTCTACTCTTTTGACCAGCTCCATGTTGCCCTTTTTGTTTCCCCCATTTTTCTTTCTTGTATTCTTGTATTTTTTCTTACAAATTGTAGGCACTTTTACCCTCCAGAACTAACCGATTCCGACCAATTCTGGACACAATGATCAGCCTATGACCTATTTGTGTCCGCAAGGTTTTGGTTGCTAGGCAACTACTCGTTCCCTGGCAACGACCGAAAAACCGCTTTTTTCTTACATTTCATGTTTTGAGCTATAGAAGCATTAGGCCTACTGATGGGCGTGGAAAGCTTTGACGTCTTTACGCGTAATCTTGAGGTCATTCCCTTCTCTCTAATTTTCGGGTGGCAACCGTGCAAAGATTGGCCTCAGCGTTCCTAGCAACCAGTACCTGTTTTCAAAAATGCCCCCCTAGTTCACCAGCAGCTCGATGGAAATGAACGAAAGTTTGCATGCTTAGAGACACTGACTAGTACTACAACTTCTTACTGTACACCTAGGTGCTACATTGGCCAGGTCAAGGGTCAAAGATCATCAAATGCAAAACCAATGAAAGTAGATGTAATCACGATTATGCTCGCGCGAAATGCAAATGTTCCGAAGGTTATGAAGCCAGGGCCACGATTCTTGAATGAAACTGCACTGGAGTACCTCCATACACAAATGACTCTTAGTGTTGAAACTCACTTCCAGTCGCAGGCAGTGCCAGGAAGTTCTACACCAGCGGATATATGAACCTGCCACACGCCAAGTGGCTGATTGGCGATTCCTGGTAACCTGCCGCAGTAAAGCGTAGAATTCCATAAATGAACTTCGCCACTTTATCCTGATTGGCTGCTGTATTTTATGGTGTAATTATTATGGAAAAAAGGAATAATCGTCGATAAACATGTATGCACATGTATGTCAAATAATTATTTGTACTGTTGTTCCTCACGAGTTTATTATTGTAATTTTTTTTAAAGGTGTGATGGAATTTTTCTAGAAAGAAAACACCAGATATGGCAGTATCTTACTCCCAGACCTACCACACGATATCGTATGACCAGCATGAATATAGTATTAGTTCACTAGGATTCAGGAGGTTTCGATGAATGTGACCATCACATATATGTAAATAAATTCATTCTTTTTTGTTAAAGCAACGGCTGCCATAATATAATGAAGGTACGTCACTGAAATTATACAGTGACAAGTTTACCATCCTGCCTTGCCACCTTTTCACCACACCAGGTCGGAGGCCAGTCGAGTCAGGGTGACCAACTGTTCCATCCCATAATTTATTAGTTAGCGACCTTATTATGTCTCCCATAATGTAGACAGTGTTACTGTGAGGTGTAAGGCTAGCAGATCAAACACTTCTTGATCCCTCTATAAAAGTGATACATCTTCATGCACTACTGCAATTACAAATTGTTTAGTATAAAACAGCGAATATTTTCCAAGCGATAAAGTATAATCACTGTGTCGTTATTTTCACTGTCATGTGTCGTATGAAGGTATGTTAAGGCAAAACTAAAGTGTTTCATCGACCCGCAACCCTTCACCTTAAAACTTGTCGCGCTAAAAATAAATTCGTGATGTGATTCCCATGCATATGGTTCATATCTTTAGCTATTCGTGAACAAACTTACCATATCCATTGATATTACTCTCATTCTTATTTGTAAAGCATAAGAATCATCATCAATAACGCCAGCTGCCTAACTGTCAGACATCTGGCCTCACATTTCCCCTCTAATCAACCAGTTGTTATTAATTATTTCCTCCCTCCCTCTGCCTGCTTCTATGACTGTCCTTTCCTTTGTGTATTAGGCGTCACACGCTTTTGTTGTATCTACATGGCTATAAATAATATCCAACTGCTGTGCATGTTTGCTCTATCTGCATGGAACAGTAGCCTAACCTGAAAAACATCAAGGAGCAAATGCTTTCATTATCATTTTATTTCTCAGAATAGAAAAACACCGTAGCAACTGCGATTTCATCTTATCATTATATTAATCATTCACACCTCTCTCACTTTATCACCCTTCTCTCCCACATTCCACACTGGTGACCTGTCATACCCTTCTTACCACCTCCAGCCACTATGGCCTCTTGAAACCCAGGCTCACCGTCTTTCAGCACTAACTCATGCTATACACCCATGATTTATAATATTATATACAACCTATCATGGTTGGTTCCTTGTCTCAAGAAGCAAGGATGATGACCATTGGTTTAATTTGTATTTTGTGAAGAATAGCTCAGTGTCCGCACATACTAAATATCAAGGACAGTATACATCACAGGAATTGCCAGCGTTTACCATGTATCCTTAAGGATTTTTCTCGTAGCTTATTTAACATGAATAAGAGACAACAATACCTGTATTAACACGAATGGAAAACATGACGGTAGAATGAGTGGGTTATGGTGAATGTGAACTTGGCTGTAGAGGGAGCAGTCGTGTCGATGGTTAGGCAGTTGGTGTTACTGATGATGAATCTGATGCTTTACAAAAAGAGTACTGTCAATGGATAAGGTAGCTTTGTTCACCAATAGCTGAAGGTATGAACCACATGCATGAGAATCATATCTCGAGTTTATTTTAGTGCGACAAATTTTAGGGTGAAGGGTTGCGGGTCGATGAAACAAGCACTTTAGTTTTGTCTTTATATAGCTTTCATCCGACACATGTCAGTGAAAATAACGACAGTGATTATATTTTATTGCTTTGACAATCACTGGTATTACTTTCCTCCAAATAATCCCTGTTTCATATTTTCATATCAAACAGGCAGTAATTGTATTATCGCATTTATAGAGAGCTCAGGCAGTGTTTGATCTGCTAGCCTTAAACCTCACAGTAAGATTCTCTGTATTATGGGAGACATAATGAGGTTGCTAACTAATAAATTTAGTGTTAATATAGAAGTGCATCGTATGTCTTGGTAATATGGGATGGGACAGTTGGTCATCCTGACTCGACTGGCCTCCGACCTGGTGCTGTGAAGAGGTGGTAAAGCGTAATGGTAAACTGTTGTTACTGTTTAATCTCAGTGAGTTACTTTCATTATATTATGGCGGCCGTTGCTGTAACAATAAGAATGTATTAATCTACATATGTGTGAAAGACACATTCATCTAAACCTCTTGAATTCCAATATATATTATATTCATGCTGGCCTTACTATACCGTGTGGTAAGCCTGGGCGTAAGATGCTGCCAAATCTGGTGTGTTTTCTTTCTAATAAAATCGTATGACTTTTAAGACAAAAAAATGTTTGTAAGGAACATTAGTACTAATAACTACTTAACATAAATGTGCATACATATTTGTTGACGAATATTCATTTGTCCATTCTAACTACATTAAAAAATACAGCAGCTACCCAGGATCACCGCTACAAGCGACGAAGTTCATTTATGGAATTCTACTCATTACTGCAGCAGTTTACCAGGCATTGCCAACCAGCTACTTGACTTGTAGCAGGTTATGTCGACGGGTGTACCTCGAGTGGGCCAATCCGCGACTTTCAAGTTTCCTAGCTCCACAGTGGGTGGATGGAATCGAATGAAACATTCCATGCATATAGACGTTAATGAGTACTACAAGTATGCTTCGTATATGCATGACCTATATCCGTCAGGCCAGGGGTCAATGATCATCAAACGCAGATAAAATGAAAAGCGCTAAAATTACGACCTTGCTTGCGCGAAATGCTAAGGCTCTCAAGACAGGGCCATGATTCTTGGGTAGATTGTTGCACTGGATTACCTCCACGTAGAAATTACCTTTAGTGTCGAAAGTCACTTCTGGTCGCTGGCAAAGCTTGCTCAGCTTAGAGGTGGCCATCGTCGCCGACCGGCTTGTCCGTCTATGAATTACCCTTCTTTCCCCTCTTGCTTTACTTACCGATGATAATTTGTCCTTCTTTAAAGTATCTCCTTTTGCATTATTACTATTATTTTTTTACTTCTTGTTCCTCTGTCCTTTCTCTCCCCTGTCCCTCCTTTTTTTCTACTTTCCCACTCCTGTCGTCAGTGTACACTCTCTCCCCTTTCCCCCGCTTCTTTTTACCCCTCGCATTGTCCCTATCTTTTCCCTTGCCTTTCTTTCTCCCCTCTATTAATTTTTCTACCTATCCTCACCAGCTTCCCCTTCTAATTTCTTTCGTTTTCCTTCATCCCATCTCCCCTCATCTTTTTCTCCCTCTTTTCGTTCTTTTCTCTCTTCTCTACTCTTTTCCTTGTCTCCCCCCAGTCCATCCTCTCTCCCTCCGTTCCTTCCTCTCTCCTGAGATCCCTTCATAGTGTTGCCTCATCGCTTCTCTCTCTCTCTCTCTCTCTCTCTCTCTCTCTCTCTCTCTCTCTCTCTCTCTCTCTCTCTCTCTCTTCCTCCTACAT
>JAGKTI010005061.1:35119-47012 GCA_018397915.1 Birgus latro
CAGCTCTAGCACATAGTTATTCAGTATGAACGGTGAGTATTACCACCTAAGTGTTGAAATATAATAAGGCGTGTGCCACCTACGAGGTCTTCAGGTCTGTCAAGTCTGCACCTAGAGTTCGTTTCGTTTCGTTTATAAAGGTTCCAACATGCTTGCTTGCGTCGGCCTTGGTCACCTAATGGCAGCTCTCCATGCTGCTTGGTCTCTGGCAGCCTCGCTTTTCAGTCCCTTTTTCCTTAGGATACACACAATGACCTCTTTCCAGGTCTTTTTCAGTCTGCTTTTCGCAACCCTACCCCTAACGTTAACACTTCTCATATTCTGCACCCAGCTGTCATTCCCCATCCTCTCCACATGCCCAAGCGATCTCAATCTATATCTCTTCATCACAACACCAATACTCTCCAGTCCTATCCTACCTCTTAACTCATCCATCGTAAACCCAGCCCCCCTACTTCTAGGCCTGGCATTCAAGGACGCATTGCACGTCCACCTAATCATTGTCATTTCTGTATGTTTAGGCCTGCAAATATCCTCTTCTTTTACTGCCCATGTCTCATTACCACACAGCATTACACACTCAACACATGGCACACGGAGGGAGAGCCCTCTCAGCGTCGGGAGAGACGACAACTCCCTGAGCTTCTTAAAACCATTCCTCATTCTAGCCACAGAGTTAGCTCCAGCTCCACCCTCAGCACGTAACATATCTCCCAAGTAACAAGACTTCTACACACTCGAGAGACTCACCTCCAAGACTAATTCTTTCACGCCTGACAAGCTCCACATGCTCTCCTCGACACACCGCACACATCAGATTAGCATTATCTCCGCAGTCTGCTTCTGATACCACTATAATCTCTTATGCATCCACTAATCACAAGCACTACACAAGATGAAATTACTTCCCACTCCCTTGTGGCAGACCGCACATGGCCTCTCTCCCTCTTCTTTGACAGTACCCCCACCAGCTCGATATACCATCACCTTTGTTACCAGCCGCAGTAGTAAAGCTTGTAGTTTTCAGTTTGTCTGTCTGTGTGTTATTTTTTTGTGTGTGTCCGACTCTGGGTATAGACACCACAGCCTTGCTTCCAAGGCCTATTATTTCCTCCTATATGCCATACACCTTTACATGTCACCAATTTGGTGCTAACACCCACCGTCCATATTGAATACATGTTAAGACTGTCTCATACAGAACTGGTGTACTGGTATTTGCGGGGGTATTTTTACTACATGCCAGCGGGTCTTCTGGTAGATCAGTAAAGTCTGATTTTATGAAATCCAAATCCTTAAACTGTTCCCTGCTCCAGCAGGGATTTGAACCTGGGTCCGAATGAGTCACCTCTCTACCGATGATTGAGCCACTGCCTCCCCCAATGTCAATTAGCACGATAACTTCGCAGCCGCAGGAGATATCATCACAAAACTTTACAGGTGTGTAGTAGGAATGAAAGTTTCCTACGAAGTCGAACTGGGTAAAAGTAGGTCAAGGTCTGTGTGTCTGTTACCAAGATAATTTTGCTACCTCTCATGATATCGTCACAAAATTTTATAAGTATGTAGTAGTGATGAAAGTCTCCTACGAGTACGAAATTGGTGAAAGTAGGTCAAGGTCGAGGTCAAGGTCATATTCCGAGCCGTGCTAGATATGTATCTGCTCGCGGCTGGTGTGATTCCACCCTTTTGGGGAGCCTCTAGTTTTATCTGCATTTACTCACAAACCCAGGTGCCCCACACCATCTCTCCACTTCCTAAATATTTTCTCCACCCTCCTTTCATTCCCTGCAGTCATCACCAAATCATCGGCATAAAACATCTCCCACGAGAGTCCATTGTTAAAGTCACGTGAGAGGGCTTCAAGCACTAGGATGAACAAGGGGCTCACTGATGCACACCAGCATTCACTGAAAACTCATCACTCAGGTCTCTATTCATTCTCACCTTGGTGCGAGCACCCAAATACTTAGCCATAACCTCTCTAACCAGCAATTCCTCGATCCCAAACTTTCTCATTGCCCACTTCACCACCTCCCTCGGAACTCTGTCAAAGGCCTTCTCAAAATCAACAAAAACAGAGTGCAGAACTCGTTTCTTTCCTTTATAGTGTATTTGGATTCATAACAAAAAGTTACAGATATCCCATTCAGACAGTGGAGTTTTCATGTTATTTTAAATCCTTTGGCTCTAGTCAAAATAGGATTATAAGGATACAATGGGTCTGATTGAGGTATATTGTGACAAACTATAAACAGGCCTCCTGGGTGTATATAAACAGAACAGCACCTGAGACTGGATGAGTGGCAATGACTGGGAGGTAACCGCGCGTGCATATAAGAAGATTTTATTTTTAAAATAGGTGACAGTTTACTGGGTGAGGTATGCTGAGACAGACTATAAACCGATCTGCTCCCTTTACGTAAGCAGAAGAGTAACTGTGACTTGATGAACAGAAGTGATGGGTCGGGTAATTAAGTGCAGAAGAAGAGATTTGCTGTGAATTGGGTATAAGTGTACGAGTTCGATTGGCTGGGTGGATGGCTGAGGATGGCTGCAGTATATTGGACGGGTGGATGATGAAATCCGTGAATGAAAGAGTTGACGGTGGCTAATTCAGTGCATAAACCGGAAAAAGATTGTTAGGGCCATTTTCAAGATGCTACAGGAGACTTTGTTGCATCTCTCCTTCTGCAGTTTATTTAGTATATTACACATCATCACTTATGTTAAGGAGATAATTCCATACTAGAAATACATAAACCAAAATATCAGTGTGAAATATGCATATAAAATCGTTATGAAAAGAGCGATACGAACCCTTATTCCACCATAAATACGGCTGTTTATGTGACTGGAATAGTGGCTGCGTGGACGGACTGATAAACACTTCAGCCCGAGAATGTGCTTTTCATTTTAATCTCGTTATCGCCGGCCGATTTTACTTAGCTTAAAATATACTTTTTTGGAACAGAATACACCCATCGTCAACCTTTACCACTTGGCGTTTTCCCTTTGCTGAGTAAAATCATCTGACAACTGCAAGAACAAACTACAAAAATACTCATCGTGATGAATATTGTTACAAAAATAATTCATTAATCTATTTATCATTACAGACCTCCAATGCCGGATAATATCATCTGTCAATTGCATGACTGAAATGAAAAAATACGTCCTTGTGTTAAACTGGTTAGCTTTTCAGCATGATGACGTCTGTTTCGTCCCATTAGCCGAATTTATTGAGTTTAAGGGAAATTTTTCGTAGTGGGGAAAAAAAATGAGATTGCTTCTATGCCCTTCCCTGCCATAGGTGTCCCTTTAAGTATATAAAGCCATCCGAAGAACAAGAACAAAGTAAAGAAGTCGTCATTGTATTGAGGATGTTAATTTGTTTATGATTTTGTGGACGAGCTGATGAACTATATAGCAACTGGACTGGTGAGACTAAGGATGAATGTATGGACACGGAGTGCGTGGAGAAGAGAGTTTGTGGTGACCGGACTGAGTGATGACGGGACTGAACGATGAAGGAACTGATTGATGACGGGAGTGGATGGTGACGGGAGTGGGAGGTGACGGGAGTGGGTGGAGATAACAATGTGTAAAGATAAAGAACGGAGGAAGAAGCCAATGGATAACCATACAGGTTGCTGAGGATGCTAGTGAGTGGAAATGCGAGTGAGAGGATGATGGATGAATTGGTAAGTGTGTGAACGGCATGGTAGCTGGGTGAATGGTGGGTCGACAGGTGGTGGGTGGGTGGATGGTGGGTGGAGCTAAGTCAGGTGCGTTGGCGTAAGCTGAAATAGGTCACGTCCGGGGATCGATACCGAGCTATGCGAAATACAGACCGTCTGGATCACCTTCACAATTTCACTACACTGTTACATGACCACCTCTGTTGCCACCACCAGCAACCCATCATCCCATTAACATCCTTTTCGTAATGGCAATTATAAAATCTCCAATTTTATTAGTCCTTTCTAATCTGACAAGGGAATACAAATGTTGAGCTACATGGGGAGGACGTCTGTAAAGTTCAGGAAGTAACCTTTATCCACCAAAAAGAAACAGAGCTGAAAATAAAAGGAATTTACCATCGACCGAGCCTTATGCCCCTCAACCATTGGCTTGTTCTCATAGCGTCATAATTATTCATGATGAGAGAATCCAGCTAGAGTGAATAAAAAAAAATCCTTCCCCGACGATTACTTGTTTTCCCTTTTTAATCCGTGCTTTGTTCTGATAATTCTAGTTAACATGAAGAGAGAGATTTTGAATTGGAGGGGTCAGATGTAGCATCATTAAGTACTTGAACATGAGAGGCTTTTCTTTTGTTGAATGGAATTATCTGGAGGTAGCGAGAATATCATCATCATTTAATCCTCTTTTGCCCCGCAAGGAGTATAGGAACCCGGGGCTGGGCAAGTTGGTCCTAACATTTAAGATGAGAGTGACCAGCCTCAATCATCCCTGAGTGGCATTACTTGAGCAATAAACCCCAACCATCCCTTGGATATAAACTTGCATAGGCTCAGTCCGATTGGAGCGCCTTAATTACCCACTAAACCATCGGGCGCCATAATTGTTTATATGGTTACCACCCAGGGTAGTAAATGGTTTCCTGGTGTACAGCAAACCATTTGGCTTGTCACTCAATGTAGAGTCGCCCATAGGCAGAAGGAAGAGGAAAGTATGAAAGAAACAAAGACAGAAGAAGGAGTGTAGAGTTACCCGCATGCATAAGGAAGAGGAAAGAATGAAAGAAAAAAGACAGAAGAGGATTGAAGGAAAGAAGGAAGAAAGGATAGGGCAGTCACCCGAGAACAGCACTACATCGAGTGAGTGGATGGTGAGCGCCCACACCTACCACCAACTAAAAAAGAAAAAAGAAAAAAAGAAGAAATAAAACTATCCAACCGTCCGTATGGCCATCATAATTGAAAATTTTAAAACTTCAGTCCCAGGACGATTTCTGCATAGATTAAGAATGTTTTTTTTTTTTTTCGCTACTTTTCTGGTGGGAGCAAGAACAGAATATAAATATCTTTGTGGAAAAAGTCATGACAATACTCAGCGTCTTCATAATGGTATTTGGGACACATCTTCAAAAAATATATATTATTTAACAGTGGGCTATATTAGTGGTTTATTATTGAAAATTATTTTGTTTCGTATTTTTCACATTATTATCCACTCTTGACTGAGATATTTCGTAGGTTTACTGAGTCAGAGTAACAGCAAAACATCTTAAACTCAAAATGTTATGTGAATGTGGCCCTAAGAGTTACTCTTTCCAGCGACATACTGAATGCGTGGACCACTTTAAAAAAAGCGCCCGTTGGCCACACTTCCGTCAACAAAAAAAGATCGTATTTTCGTTCCCGTCGAAGATTCCGTAACACCTCCTCAGTGATTTATTTTGGTAAAAATGTTCCCTTGTAAGTGACTGCTATAAACTGCGGCAGTATTTACAAGAAATGAATAATACAGAAGACAGTACTAAAATTCAGTATGCAAAATAAAACACTAAGAAAGAAGTACTACAAAGTCTTCGATGGCAGCGAGAATTGCGTTCAAACATTCTTACGCATCGCACGAGAAGCGGACTCTATCAAATATTTAAAGATCGCTCACGGTGATTCCAAGTAGATACCTTACCCGGACTTTGAAGAAATATACAAGGAAATATAACCAAACATAGTAGGGTGGATTCGTTTTTCTTAAATGGCATAATTCTTTCCTGGCGAAATACGGGTTTCCAAAAAGAAAGAACTTTTTAAATAACCCACCAACTAGCAGACTTATCGTGATCGCGACGGACACGCTGTGTAGCGGGGACTTTGAACGTAGGCTGACACTAGCCGCATCACGCCCAGTCTCCTAGTCATGGAGGTATGTATTCTCGTTTGAGTGAACGTTGAATGTGTGTTCAGTGCCCTTGGCGAATTTTCTTCTGTCTCTTCTGTCATCTGAAATCAGCGACCTTTCGGGGTGGATTTCAACTATGGAAAAAAAAAAAAAAAACGCACTAATCAAAGCCGGAGAGTAGGGCGGCTGGGGACGATAGTCGTGCGTTGTCACGGTGCAGCATCCAGGCTTTGCTTGTCCACGCCTCAGGCCTCTTCCTGCACACTGCCTGCCTCAAACGCTTCAGGACGTCCAAGTGAAACCATTTATTGCCTGTCAGACGACGTGGACTAAAGTCATGATGAACGACGCCCTTTCAATAAAAAAAAAAAAAAAAACATCGTCACCTTTACATTCGAGCGACTCTGACGTGAGTATTATGGTAGCGGTGGCGATGTTCCAACCCACTGCGACGACTACCTTTTTGGTTCAACATCGCAGCCGTACACCCACGTTTATCTTTCTTTCTCTCTTTCTGGTGTATCAGGTTCCACTCCACCAACATGTTGTGCTCTGCAGAGATTGTATGTAGGGTGAGAAGTGCTTATAAGTGTGACTGTATTGGAGTGGCTTTGGATGTAAGTGTAGTCTGTGAACCAAGTGTAATCGGCCCGCCTTAAGCCGACTGGGTGCAAGCATATTTTATAGTGTGCGACATTGGTTCAACCACAGCACCCATTATGTATGCCAAATGAGTACGTGATCGGAAGAACGTATCACCCTGGCGGGGCGCGAACCGTCGTTCTTCAGTGTACGAAAAAACACACTTTACCACTGTACCACAGAGGCTCATCACCGGTTATGGCATTTTTCAGAATTTTTTTCCCCTATATGAAACAGATTTTCACGCAAACACGTTGCTCTTCAAGATCCTTCATTGTTCAACTTGCAACAAATCGCAAAGTGCACTGAACACACGTTCATTCAAGCACGTGTACCTCGATGACCAAGTGACATGACGTGATGCGGCCAGCGTAAGCCCCTCTCCCACTTCGCCGTAAATAACCACGATGAATCCACGATGAACATCTTGGTCCAAGTCGGTGATATGTCGACTACTCTGAACAAGAATCGTGATGTCGGCGCAATACTTACGATACCAGTACAACAAAACGTCAACACCTCGGCGGTGTATATGATATACGCGGCGACTAATAGCCTACCCGACATTTAGGCGATATGTTGACGTATTGCGTAAGATTAATAGAATTTCAAATATTAAAGTTTTTTTTTTTTTTTTTAGCGCCGAAAAGACGCGGATATAGCTACAAAAAGTCGGCGTCTTGTCGACAATGTATCGGCAAAATGCAGACGAATGTATCGGCGAGGGCACATGGCCGACGCCTCGCCGTCATCGCCGTAATACCGACACAGTGTCAACGGATTTACGGCGACTTATCGACGCAATATCGGCGAATTACCCACGATAAAATATTAATGTCGTAGTACCCAGTACGTATCGTACATTTTACGTGGGTTATATCGTAAGGGGCTTGCCGATTACTCTCCAACATCTCGCCGTAATCCGGTACGATACCAGTTGACGTCTCAACTTTTTTTCTTTTTTTTTCGACGAGACGTCGGCGACGTCGGCGATTACACGCCTGTTATTCGCCGAGTCATCTGCGACGTCGCCGCCGCTTCGCCCTATTGTCGACGACTCCTCGCCGAAAGTTGACAATGTCGTGGTATTACGTGAAGGGCCACGATTTCACGTAAAATTGCCGACTCCTGGCACACATCGGCGACACGCCACGATTGTCAGTGATTTTGTTCACAATTAGTCACGATAATGGATTTTTGACACATTGTGACTTTATCTTCGTCATTTACGGCGAAGTGGGAGAGGGGCATTAGACTAAAGCTCAAAGTCGTCGGTACACAGCTCTCCCGCCGCGATCACGATACGACTGCTAGTTGGTGCGCTTTTGAAAAAGTTCGGTTTCTTTATGGACACATCAATACAGATTTTTTTTTTCTAATCATGATTTCCCTTCGCCTTTCATTTGAATTCTGTACAGCTAAAACAGTATTTCTTGTAATTTGATGATTGTAATATATATTTCACATTTATTTAAAATGTCTGGATGAAGATCTCGATAATAAATTAATAGGTTGACAGCCAGATTTCCAGGTTTTTCACCAAGACCAGCCAGCATTTATTTAGCAAACACTATGACCTATCAGTTACAGATCGTCAGTATTGGAAGGCGTGTCTCATGATAATATGTAAGCACTGCAGAACACTGACAAAGAGGGAGCCATGAGAAGAAACATAACCAGGAGTGGTATTACTAAATGGGACACCATCAAAGTTCATCCCTGCTACATTCGTATAGATCAAAGGCGAAGTGATGCTTTATACGAGAAGACGATTTAGCGAAAAATGGTCAGCGAACTGCACTCCTTCTCAGCTTACGAGATCACCCTCGTAGTGTAACTATCTCTCTCTCTCTCTCTCTCTCTCTCTCTCTCTCTCTCTCTCTCTCTCTCTCTCTCTCTTTGTGACTACACCGAGTGATAGGAGCAGGCGAATTAATTTCTTGGCTGGTGGCTTAGTGGGTTAGGACGCTGAGGAGTGGTTGTGGGTTTCTTACTTACATACTGCCACATGGACAAGCGAGGCTGGTTACCATTGCTTTAAATGTTAGGACTGAGTAACTTAGCCGCCGGCCCTAACGCTCCTGTTTATATGGGGAAAAATTAAATTAAATATTTCATGTCGATGTATTGATAGATAGAGGTTTAATTATATGTATGTATATATGTATGCATGCGTGTATGTATACAGGGCGTCCAGGAGGAAACGGCATAACTTTGGGAAGTGACAGATGAAGAAATTCTAAGCAAAATATGCTGTACCAGTTTGAGCTAAAATTTCAGTCATTACCGAGCTGCAGTTACTGATTACCATGAGTGAATTAAAAGGGAGATCATTTTGTCCCACAAGGTCATCAGTAATTGCAGCCCCTTAACGACTGAGATTTGGACCTTTGGTGATATAGCTATTTTTTTTTCTCCATAAGTTTCTTCACCTAGCATGTTTCAAAAGTATCTCCTGTCCAACTGGGATACCCTGTATGACACCCTGCGTTCCTTCCCAAGGAACTGCGTCATTATGAGTACTGTGGCTTCAGTGGGAAAACAGTAATGGTACAGAGGGTCATCCATGTCAGAATACTTTTATCTTTTTAAATCTCACTTCTCGGTAAATATGACATGACGTTTCTGTGTGTCTCCAGAGGGAAATATGAACTGCGCGCGTGCGCGCGCGCGTGTGCGTGTGCGTGCGTGTGTGCGTGTGTGTGCGCGCGCGCGCGCGCGCCGAAACTATGAAAGAGAATCGCTGTGTCTTTCTTCATTTTTTCACCAGGAATGGTGAAATGGTTGTCTCTTTCCCCCCGAAAATATGAAACGTTACTGCTGTGTGTCCTCCCACCACCTTTAAAATGTAAAATGACAGCCGCGTGTGGCTCTTCTAATATGAAATTACTTCTGTGTATCTCTCCCCTCAGAAAATATGTAATGACCTCTTGGTGTATCTATCATCCAGAACACATGAAGTGGCATTTACGCGTAAATCTCTCCCTCCAGCAGTTTGAAGCTATATTTTATGTATGTCTATTTCCCCCGAAAATATGAAATCACATCTGTGTGTGTATGTCTTCCCAGGAAAATGAGAAATCACATATATGCACATCTCACCACCCCGCAGAATATGAAATAAAATCTGTTTGAATTTCTCCACCTCGGATTACATAAAATCACATGTGCCCGACTGCGAGTGTGTGTTTGTGTTTCTCTCCACCCCGGAAAATGAGAAATCACATAAACTTTCCTTATCCTTCATCCACCACCACTACTGAAAATGTTAAGTAACTACTGTATATCTCTTCCTCCTCGAAAATATGTAAAATGACTCTCCCGTTTGTCTCTCTCCTCCATTCCCCACTTCCCAGCAAAATATGAAATGATTGCCTTACGTGCTCCCCCTTTCCCCCAACCGTTTAATGTGGAATGCCATCATATTTATTGTTCTCCTCAGAAATATGAAATTACCTCTAAGTGTATTTTTTTTGTGTGGAAAGTGTAATAATTTCTCGGTGTGTTTTCCTTTACCCCAGCTCACCGCAAAATATGCCTTTGTTTTTGTTGTTACCTCCGCCAACGAAGTTGGAAGAGGTTATGTATTCACCTATGTTTGTCTGTTTCTCCACACAGTCTCCAAAGTTATCAATGAATTTCAAAGGAATTTTGTGGAAGGGTGGGCCATGGGCCAAGAAAGAATTGATTAAATTTGGGGTCGGATCCGGATCCGGAACTGGGGTATGTTATCCACAGTCCCTTGATGATTTAATGAAAGTCCTGGAGTAGCTATTTACGGGCTTTAATGTTGGAGAAAAGAAACAGGGTGTTCCCCTCAAGAGAGTCAGCCCTTCACTGGTTACATCGGCGTAGCCTGCACTGTGAGAAACATGTTTGAATCAGCTTTTTTGATCTAGCAGTGGGGATATACAAGGGGGGGGGGATACTATAGAGGGGGCACATATGCAGTGGGGGGGTATTGGGGATGGTACGGGTATCTCGCACAAATTCTTCAAAAGTTCTCAATGAATTTCAATAAAATTTTGCTTATGGGTGGGCCATGGGTCAAGGAACAATTGATTAAATTTCGGGGAGGATCTGGATTATATGCATTCCACACAACATATCCACGGATTCAGATCCAGATCCTCTTTAATGGCAATGGCATTGGCGGAGGTATGCGCTCTCTGAGTGCTTTCTAGTTGACCTTGTTGTTCTTACTGTTGTTCTTGTTGGCTCACCTGTCCATGAACACTGTGGACTGTAGGCTGAAGTTGCCGTTCTTCTGCAGTCTACCATCCCTTTTCCTGGGGACTAGGAAGTAGTTGACGGATGTTTGCCTAATCACGCACAGGAGCCACCTAGTTATACTAGTGCCACCACATGATAGTCTCTCTCCCCGGCACCAAAACACACCAAACAGTTGCTGTGGGTCTTTCCTTCCTGAAAATTTTAAATGAATTCAGCGACTATATCTCCTTAACCTCTCCCACAGAGATAATGTGTAAATACTTCTTTGTCTCTCCTTCATTCCACTCATCATCTGAAATGACACCCATGCTTATCTCCTACCCCCGCACAATATGTAATAACTTATCTGTATTGCCTCCACCTCCCTGAAAATATGAAATGGCATCACCCTGTATGCCATCAATCCCGTTGCCAAAAATGAAATGGCTGTAATGTGTGTTCCCCCATACCACGCTCCACCTCAGTGACACATGTTTCTTTCCCACTCCCCTACACCTCACACATTATACGAAGAAAATATCAATTTTATATGTGTCTTGTTTCCACCTCACCCTTCGGAAGATTATATATTAAAAACCGAAAGTACCACATATGTGTCTTCTTCCTACCTCACCTCTTACCAAAATATAGAGGAACAACTCTATAATTATGTCTTCTTCCCTCCCAAATCCTCCAACACATTATATTAAAAAAACGATAGTCTGTATATGTCTGTTGCCCTCCCACCCAAGCCACTCCACAGCATATGAGAAAACCAATAGTTCTCAGAAATCTAGTACGAATTCTTCCCATCTAACCTCCCGTAAGAGACATAAAAGGGAAGCTCTACTTGTGCACCTTCCTCCCTCAGGACTACACCATCACCATGTACCTCAACCAGTACTGGAAGGATGAGCGTCTGGCCTTCAGCTCCGGCGAGGACCTGCTCACTCTCCCAGGCGACTTCGCAGAGAAGATATGGGTCCCTGACACATTCTTCGCCAACGATAAGAGCAGGTGGGAAAATACGTTCTGAATTTTATTGTGTGTTTGTCGGTCTGGCTATATCTATTTAATTGTATTTATATCTATCTGTCTATATATATCATCAGCCGTTTAAGTGTCCACTGCAGGACCGGCCTATCCCAACCGAAGTGGGAACGAT
>JAGKTI010005062.1:0-13626 GCA_018397915.1 Birgus latro
TTCTATTTTCAGAACAACAGGTCAAAGTTCAAGGTCAAAGAGTAAAGTCAACTTTAGCCCTTCTGGGATCAAACTTGGACCAAACTTGGAGGGAGGGTTGAGGATTAGGCAAGAATGAAGTGGTTCGAGTATGAGAACAATGGTGGAAGGTTAGGGTCACAGGACACAGTTAAAGTTTCAGGTTTTGGCCGATTATATAGGGCGATAGCGTTGCAATTTCTGAATCCTCCTTCTTGCTTTGCCTTTGCAGGAAGGACAAGGCAAGTGCAGAATCATCTCTCTCTCTCTCCCCCCCCCCCACACACACACACTGAAGAAATTTATCACAAATTATTAGTAAATCTGTGTCCGTGAAAAGCAGGATGTGGCCAGCATCAGGGTTACATGAGGGGAACTAGCGAGCAGGACCTTATCTTTGGCATGTAGGTGAGCTGTGGCCGCTGATAAGACTTAAGGTCAGGTGCTTATCTCGACGAAATACCTCAACCAACTCAAACTAACACATGTCGACTCTGAACCAACACTAACCCATCTCGAATAACACTACCGTAACTTTTTTTTTTTTTTATCACAAACTGATCTTAAGAAATTTATAATAGCTCGATTAATTTATGTGGCCTAACGTATCTGACTTAACTGATCTGAACTAACTCGACTGGATTAGACCGGCTCACTTCTTTGCTGACTCCTAACTGATCTGGGCTAACCCACAATAACTCATCTGATCCGACTCATATAACTCATGTGCACTAATTCATTGAACTAGCCCATGTACTCCAATAATAATTCATCTGAACTAACTCAGCTACTCTCTGTCCCCTTTAACCTGGCCTAAAACTCTCCACATTCCATGCTGAGCCGTGACAAAGTATAAAAACTAACGTGTTTATCAAGGGGGAAACAAAAAGCTGGCGAAAGCACATGCGATGGGTGCTACGGGACCGCAGTACAGGCCGTCGTATTCTGCGGCAAACTGGCTACAAACGGACCAAAACCTCCGCCATGTCTGGGTGAACCAACTTTATTTTTTTCGGGATTATTCTTGCTGTTGCTGTCGGACAATTTTGTTAAACTTAGATTTATTTTCTCGAATTCGAGGGGCTAGAGACGATCATTAACTTCTTCCATGCAAGAGGCATTTCCTATATTTAATAAAAATCGTCTGCACTAGCAAGAAGAAACTGTAAAGGGCGCCATAGTTGTGAAGTGTTAGGCCCTTTACACACAGGCGTTCTTCTTGTTCAATAGTAACCGTTACGATTCTCTTAAAGCTTGAGATATGTTTTTCATTCTGGAAGCGTTAGAACAGCCTTTATTACCCTCTTCATTCGTAAAGTTACTCTCTTACGCCAAGTCGTCGGGTAGTTTCAACAATGCAATAACAAGACACTTCATTAACCTGTGGCGAAACTGTGCGTCAGCTGATACAACAGCTGACATAACATATCAACTAAAAATTTCAAACTGGGCAACTTTGTATTTCATGAGAAAGTGAGTAACATGCCTCCTTATAGCCAAAATGAAAATCACCTAATAGTTGATCAGTCACCTGACGCAACAACTTACTAAAGTAACTCAAATTTCAAACTGAGCAACTTTGTATTTCAAAACAAAATCGCTCAAAGCTCTCCAAGGGCAGATATTTGAACTTTCCTTGAAGGAGAAAAAGTTCCCCAGGTGTACCACTTATAGACCTGTCAGTTTCGCCGCAGGAAAAAATGACGTATTTGGGTTGAGGGGGTGACGAGGCGTGATCAGCAGTAAAGGTCGTATACGCAGGCTGGAGTCACTAAAGTAATTACTTGGCAAGGTTGCGCCGTCTGAAGGCCATGTTACGGTGGCAGCCTTATCGATCATATCATAACAGCTTTATGTTGTTTAAATTAATATAAGTTAACATAAAATGAGTTTTACCTTTTCTAGCCTCCTCTCTTTTAAACGCAATGTGTCCAGGCACCTTGAAATTAACGAATTTTGATTCTGGTTGTTTGCTTGTTCAGTTATCTTTGGAAAAGATCAAATTAGCGTGTTCTCACCTTTGTGTTTTTTCCTTTTTTTGCGTAAAAATCCAACTTATTACAAAGCAATCCCGATCCGACCTACCTTATTTAACGTAACAGTACCTTAACCTTGCCTAATTGATCTAACCTCCACTGCTGTAATTGGGTTAAGCTGGGTTTGCTCGGGAAACATTTTATTGTACCCTGGCTGAATCTGAACCTCGAGCCTTCCGACTTGCTGTCAGTAAGCCTAAGGCCGCTTTCACACAATCCGATTTTTCGGCGTGGCCGTTCACGGCACGGCGCTGTGAACTGCAGTCAATATTTATATGTAGGCTTTCACAAGGCACGGTCACAGCGAATGCCGTCAAGGCGCCGAATGCACGTATGGCATCGCCTCACTGGGTCTGTCCGGTCCTGCAGCTAGCCGCGCGACCGGACAGACCCAGTCGACTGAACTTTTTTACGTCGCCTTTACCCTTCACGGCAGTCTGACGCGTCTACGCCCCGCTGTTACTCATTCCTGGACTTGATCTTGTTGGTAAACGTGAAAACTGCACTGAAGTGACGTATCTTACATCAGTATGGTAAGTGATGAAATGGACAGATCATCTAATACCTCTCATTGACCAGTAGCCAGTGATACAGCACAAGGACCTAGACAATGCAAAGTTTTACATTTTCATGTCATCACTTCTTAGTTCTTGAGACGGTAAATTTTTAGAAGTAACTTTTTTTCCCAACGCAAAATAGTGTGTTTTAATTAATTTTGACCTTCATTTTGGGGGGAAAATTCCCCTTTTGGAATTTTGAGTGATATTTCCAAAAGTGCTGCAAATGATCCCACTACCTCTTTGTTCGCTGACTGGATGTATCCATCGACTCAGCACTGTCGCCTTCTATATTTTCTGTGAAATAAGACATAAAGGAATTTCAGATGCTGCCTTTTATCCATCGCCTTCCGCTGCAGGATGCACACATAACCAGAGTAGACAGAACCGTGTCTAGGCATGATGTGACCTGCTGCCTTCACAGTAGGGAGCCGTGGCACCTCCGGCACCGCGGCTAGCCACGGTCACGGCGTGAAACCGGATAGCGTGTAAGTGCTCTGACCACACCAACCACCATGCTCAACATAACCTTGCTTGATGGCAGCTTTGCCCACTGGGTGCTTTACAATCACTGGCTATCCCGCTGCCATTTCATGGTTAACCCTTACCTTCCTACAACTCACTCTTGGCAGAATACAGTCGTCCGGGATCAGGGCTAGCATTAGGAGCTGCGGGACCCAAATGGAAACATTTTTGGTGGGGCCCCCAGGTTCACAACCAAGGTCCGTAGAATCATAAAGTCTATCATAGACTTTATATCGCTATGGTAGAATGGAAAGCAATCAAAATGTTTGCTTAAAAATCGCACGTGAGTTAACAGTGGGGAGATTGTTCGGACACTGACAAACCATCGCCCTCCTCAACTGTCCGAAATAATCCCGAAACTATATACTTAACTGATGGGGACCCACAAATTTCACACGAGAATTTAACATTCGTTTTTTATAGCAATAACTTCTACATGCAACAAAGATCACCATAGTAATGCATAATTCGCTGCTTGGCATGTTCATGGAGGAAGACCTTACAATATACACTCAAATTATAACAGGAGGGGCAAAAACATAAAATCTGACCCGGATTGAAAAGCGTGGCGCTTCTAGCTTCGAGGTTCCGTATGGTCGAAGTAAACAAACTTTCGCACTATCACCCTAGGTCCCATACGTTTCTCAGGAGCTTCACGGTCAGAAGCATAACTCTCCGCCCTACCCTAGCTCCCTTGAGCGGGGCCTAATTGGGAGCAATTGGTCCAATTGGCTTAATGCTGGCCCTGCCCGGGATTGGTTGGGATACAAGTGTCGTGACTCTGAGAGGGGTACTGCTGAGAGTATTAGCACCCTCTGCCTCCTACGTCTCATTTGGCCGAATAAACCTTAAGCTGGCTGTTATTAGATATGTCCTTACCATGAGAGAGCTAAGCACTGCATCACGAAGAACATTATGTCTCTCCTAATCCTAATTTAAACTAACCTGACCTGACCCTGCTGATCCTAATCTAACCTAGCTAATGAGTCTCAGACACAACGCCGTCTAAACTAACTTACCTAACCGATCTACGTTTACCATACTTATTCGAACAATCTAATGCTGTTCAAGCTCAGCCAAGACTATGGCTGCCTGCTGTAACCTACTATAGTGCGTTTATTCTCACCTGACAAAGGTCCATGCACCCCTTCCAGCTCAGTTGATGGTCATGTGTAGTCAGACCTGAGGGCTGTTTTGACAAGTAACCAAGGACACACATTCCTGCCTCATAACTAAGCTCATCAGATTTCACGCAACCACAACTTAGTATTCAATAAGTGAAAGTGGCCCAGTTCCTACAAGTGACAACAGCCGACCATACACTCTTACGTAAGTCAGTCATATCAAATCACAACACCCACGCCACGGCCCCAACACAATCTTCTGGTTTATCAGGATCCACTCCACCAACATGTAGTACTCTGCAGAGATTGAATGTAGGCAGAGAAGTGCTTGTAAGTGTGATTGTTGTGTTGGAGTGGCTTTGGATGTGTGTGTAGTCTGTGAACCAAATGTAATCGGCCCACGCAAGCCAACTGGGTGCAGGCATACTTTATAGTATGCGACACTGGTTCAGTCACAGCACCCCTTATGTCCGTCAAAGCAGTACTTGGTCGGAAGAACGCTTCCAAAGTTTATCACTCTGGCGGGGAGTGAACCCTCGTCCTTCAGTGTACTGTATGAAAATGCACACTTTAGCACTTTACCACAGAGGCTCTCTGACCAGACATAGTTTCATACTTAACCCGTCACGTCCCGACCGATTTCCAACCTACCATACCGCAAAATCCCGAGCATTTCTGGAAAAATTTCTTATTGGCTCAAACCTTCGCTATTGGTAAGAAACATCGAAAATTCAATGAGAAATCGCCATCCTGTGCTTAATAATGTTGATACAGGTGTCATGCAACCTTACATTTTCCTTCTTTTTCAGGGTACCTGGCTAAAGAAAACGAACTATGGAAGGGTTAACTAATTCAAGCCACTTTCAATTACGTATTTATTTATGTATTTGGTACGAATTTATGTGTAGTAACAGACTATATTGGTTTTAACACATTTATATAGGCAATAGAAGCATTGTTCAGTCACCAAACACATTCACATATAGCACCTTTCTTTATGACATTACCACCTCATCACTTCTGTTTCTTTCTTGCTCTAGCTTCTTTATTTCTTTGTCCTCCACCTCAGGAATCACTTTCACCGTGAATTTCATCATTGGAGAGACCGTGGAGCAACATACCTTTACTGGCCAGCTTACTGCTAACAGATGAATTGTCCAGTGTGGGAAGGGGAGGGGGGAGGGGGGTTAGATGGGGCCAGGCAGTATCCCCGCTTGACAGCAGGTAGAGGAAGGTCTCCCACATAAGCCTACAAAAAATCACCCATGAAACTTGAAAACTATGCAAATTATGACCCTTGCAATTGCGTGACGTAGCCGTAGGTCGATGGGTGTAGCTGTGATAAAACATTGCGATGTACCCTTACGTCGATGGGACTCGGTGGGTTAAGCGTCGCTCATTTCCAGGGAGCCAGGGCCCGGCTTCACAGACATATTTACGATCACCTTCCTGGGCTATGATGGTAACTATGTTCTTGCAAGAAGGACAAGGAGAGTGAAATACTGTTACCTTCCCATATCTCATATTCTTTCTTCCAAAACAAATCCTTGGCTAAGACTGAGAATTTATCATGTACTCTGTTTCTGCGTGAAGCACAAGGAAGGGAGTGAGCAGAACTTCCAGAGTCACTTGTTCTTCCTGCAAATATAAATGTGAGTTAGGAGAGGAATTCTATCGTAAGTCTGTTCCAGAATCAAGACTGACTCACCATTAACTCCTTGCCACAACTTTTTTTTTTAAGAACAAGAGACATGGAAATATTCTGCTCTCTCCCTTGTCCTTCCAGAAAAAAAAAAAGTTACATCAGGGATTTCATTTTGTGGGGTGGAGGAGGATGAGCTTTGACGCTTTCCTTTGTCCTTTGTGCAAAAACGAATCACAGTTACGACAGGGTATTCATCGTAGATGTGTTTGTGAATTTTTACCTGGTCCAGATTTTATCCTTTTGCATCTTATTTCCCGTAGTACAGTACAATGGCAGGATAAGACTACTGCAGCTTTTGTACAGCATTAAAAGTCCTGTCGCCTCCCCTGTCCCTTTCTCCACAGACTTTAAAAATCAGTGGTGGACCTGCAGCAAATGACGCTTATGACACTGACCTGATGTAAAATAAAGTCATCAGTGTCGATTGCTGAAGATTCACCAAACTGATTTTCAAACTGTATGGAGAGAAAAGCAGGGAGAGGCGACAGGACTTTTGATGCCGATTGCACATCCTTTCCAAAGCACTTCGTCGAAATCACCATATTTTAGCGTCAATCTGTTACAGATCAGCATTCAAAATGACGAGAATCCTTTTAAAGCCCATGTTAGTGCAAAAGCAGTAGAGTCATGACTGGCAAAATAAATCATCAAGGTCAAAGTGAGAAAATCCAGCAGCTCTTCTTCTTAGGTTAGAAGTCCAGCAGCTCTGTAGGTACTGTTTTTCTTTCATGTACTGAAGTTACAATTCTTTCATAACTAAGCCTTATTTTAGTATGGTAAAATAAACACAATTTTTTTTCCGGTATGAATGTTTGCATCTTTGTACGTAGAGGTGGGATCACAGCTCTATAATATGGTGTGGCTTTCTCATGGGTAGCACCACTTAGTTTGTGTAACAGCCGCCAGGGGTCCAGGGCGGCGCTGATGTTTATACATCACCGACACCCACGTCTTTTGAAATAAGCCGGTGAATTCGGAAAATATAGTGCCATGGCCCACTGCTTAGCTTACGTAAGCAACAGCGAAACGAAACAGCAAGCTATTACCACTGCGGAGATAGCCACTCCATATTATAGAGCTCAGTGGGTGCGATAAAGAGAAATGGATGGAAAGGAGGTAGGTGCTAAATCTTACCTCTTTGTCACAAAACAACAGTGGTGGACAGCCTTAATAACGCATGTGCATTCGATTGGCAGATACCTTTTTATTGTTTATTTTTATTTTCCTTTTTTTCTTTTAATGGTGCTGCCACGTGGAGCGAACAGAAAGAGAACAAAGTCAGGAGAGGGATTTGATGGAAGACCAGTAAGCTAATGTTTTAAAAGTTGGAGAGAAATGCAACTTCTACACTGTCTGTGCACAATTCGTTTTACTTACAGATAGAGATGTTCAGCAGAGGGGTGAAGTCCTGAGTTACACTGATACTCCTCCGTAGCGTGTTTATAGACGTAACGGTAATCCAGCTGGTTTCATTTTATTACGGTGTGAACAGTATGAAGTTTACAGACTTTCACAGAGCCCTATTATCACAACACTTCAATTCAGATAGTTTCACAGACATCAAATGTTCATGGAGGTGTTACAGTTTCACGGGATTGCATTTATCTGGGGATTTACGGAATTGTACTGTACAGATTTCAGTTGCCAGGTACTATGAATTTCAATGTCACAGGATATCAAATAGTTCCACTGATGGCTTGGTGACGTTCGTGAGATGTCTCAATTTCACAGGGTATTACAGTCACGGTTTTAAGGATTCACAACTAACAGTTAAAAAGAGATTCAACAAGTTTCATTGAGGTTTTGTGGAAATTCACACAGAACTGGTCGAGACGGACGCGGCGAGTTACTGGTTTTCGTGGATGTAAACAAAGACTTATTCGTTCACAAGGTTTCTGCTGGTTTCACACTGCTTCTGCTGGAATTGCAGTACTACAAAATTTTCCATAGGGTTCCTCTAATCTTCACACAGTTCCTCAAAGCTCCACAGAGTCTGAAAAGACGAGAGACAGAAATGCGGAGAGTTATCAGCGAGAGTGACGGGCAGGTGACTTAAGTGGCTCTAACTTTGGAGCATGACTGGGACTTAACCCTTATCTGGCCGTATCATCCACATTGCCCCAGATAACACTGTGCTGGAGAGTGGACGCAAACAACACGGAAATCTGATTAAACAGAGTGGAAAGTTCAGTAACTTTAGAGGAGAAAAGAGCCAGAAGCATACCTTTACTGGTGCCCACGAAGCACATTTGAATTTGGTTGGAAAGAAACAGCGTGCAGCCTTAACTGATGAGAGGAAAGCACACAAAGCATTCCCCGAAAGAACGACAGGCAGCTTTCGGTTTATAGCCAAGTCCCTATTTTCGATTCTTACTAATCAATAAAGAGGCAATATTTTCTTACCGTAAGTAGCCACGTTTTCCCTTCATAGGATGATCGTTCGCATTTACTGAATCCCACTCTATACCTAACCGTAACAGACTAACCTATAACCTTAACAGATTAACTCAGCCTTAACACAGCCTAATCTAGACCTCCATGAAAAAAAGGAGTTTACAAGCAGACAACAGAAATAAAATTTGCAGTGTGACCTGCACCACCTATTTACTGAAAACCCTTAATTTATGATGCTTTGAAAAATAATGTAACCGATGACAGAGCCGGTGTGACGTCACGTAACCATGACAACCATGTGAAGGTTCTAAACAAACTGCAGATGCTGTTTGTCCAATAACAGCAAAACAAAAATGGTGTACAGATGTGTTACAGGCTGTAATAACCAATCAGGAACTCTGAAGCGAGTTTGTTTCACTCCCAAGGGGATGGAAAGGAAATAAAACGCGAGGAAAGCTATTAAGTAGAGCCCACAAATCTCAAATTTGATGTCACAAGTGAGCAGCTGCCATTTTAGTTATGAAAAAAACAATTTGAAAGATATACTGATGATTTTTTTTTTTTCGCTGTTGATGAAATTAAGAAAGCAAAAAGACAACTTGTACTTGATGCGGAAAGGTGTAGAATCCAGGAGTAAACCAGTTCTAGCGATGTCCGACTTATCAACTCTGCTTGAATCAGAAAATATTATCCTCCAGGCAGTTACAGAATGCTAAAAGGGAACTTAGGTTTTACAAAACTGGAATAAAATATGAAGGTCAGCAGTATTCTGCCAAATTCATGACATGATGCTATAAAGACTGTCTGGGGATTTACATCCATTTTTATACATATATGTACAGATATTTCAGGTTCAGTAAACTACTTTGCAGAATGAAAGTTGAATCAGTCACTTTAGCGGAATTAATTTTTGTAACACTAATGAAGATCCACCGGAATTAAATTTATCTTCACTTGGCCAAACACTTTCGCTGTACATGTACTCTACTTCAAAATCTGTTGTATGAAGACTGTGAGGGTAATTTCTACAAGAGAATAACCAAGCACCTCTTTCAGGACTGTGTGTAACTTTGGAAATTCCAGAATGGTTTTAGACTGCACAGGCAGTGAAATTGCTATTCCGTCAAAAGTGTCTGATTAAAAGACAGACAAATTCAGCAGATATTAAGAACAATGATTGCATTCAAAGTTCTTGGTATGAGTTGCACCAAATGCTGTATTCAGCTATGTTAGTCCCTAGCACTGTACTTGCATCAACATCTAGAAGTGTTGTGGAAAGATCAGAATTATGTCATCTTTCTTTGTTGGTGATTTCATTTTCAGCTGATAATGGGATTTTTATTCAATACAAAGCAGTGAAGTAATCTCTGACAATGTTTCATTCTCAGTAAAGTTTACAGTCACTCTCCGTGAAATAAAACTTACAAAGAATATGCAACGTGCAGAAAACACTGGAAGGGAAAATACGTGCTTGAAGGGCTAAAGGCAGTGAAGCGTATACCAGCATGTCTCAGTTACTATGCAGAACTCCAGATAAAACTGCATGTAAGAAAGTTTAATGCCTTTTCGGGTAAAATAGCTTACTAACGGCTTGACTAACGTTATCACTCATCTAGTATAGATTACCACTAGATGTAACCTAACCAAATGATAACTTTACTCGAATAAACTGGACTATCACTGAATCTGATCAAACCAAATAAAATTTTGATCTGATTAATGCAGACTGCCATGCCATTCGAGAATGCTGATTTTTTCAGGGAAGCTACTTGGAAGCGTGCTAAGTCGAATCCACAAACATTCTAAACATTCCACATGAGTTAGCCGTGTGGGACGAAAATCCAAAATGGCCGTTTATATAACTTTGGAACCAGAAGTCACAGATGGTCAAGTAAAACCTCATTTTAAGGGTTTTGGGGTGTAAGAAAACCATTTTTACCAATATTTCAATGATTCACTGACGTATGTTCAAAATATCATCAAAGTAATGTACTGTTTTAAACAAAATGGTAAATTCAGAACATCTAAAGTCAACAACCAACACTAACTTTTGCCAGCAGCAGTTATTGAACTGCTTCAAAATAAAACATTTTTTAGTATTATAACTAGTTATGGTCACAGTTATAGCATGGGGACTCAGTATCTTCTCTATCAGGTGGGCATGAATTAGCACAAGATTGGCCAGTACACTAGGAACACATACTGTAGGTGTAGAGTCTTGCATTCCGACATTTGCATCTCTTGCCACACGTTTGTTCACACGCACATTACACAGTGAGAAGAACATGCTCTGTTGCTACTAGTCTGTCAGTCAAAATGGCATTGATCATTCCACCTTGAAGCTCCCAACCCCACTCACTAGGATTTAGATCCTGAACATTGCCCAACCACTCCTGAACCGCGAAGTAGACTCGATAAGAGTGGTACTTTGCAGCTGAGGAGTGGGAAGTAGGCTCTGAAGTTGGAAGCTGTTGGATGCTTTACTCATCCTCTGCATGTACTGCACAAATCTCAGCTTATCAAGTGTTGTACGTGTCGGATTGGCATTATATAACTTTGGTAAGAATATTTCCCCACTGTGACTACTTCTTCATGGCTGACATCACTCTTCTCAAACACATCCAACGTCCTCCAATCCTCGCTTTCCAAGACTGTCATGGCCTTGTTTCTGCCAATGCCATATAAGGCAGAGACTGTGTCACATCCGGTGATGCCGTGTGCTGTCAATATGTGTTGTCGGGTGTGTGGATGCATTGACTGCTGGATGCAATGTATGCTATAAACAAAGTCTCTTGTATACTGCATGTAGATATTGTCTGTTGTGTCCCTATCAACCATGACAAACAGATCTGAATCCTTTGCCACAAGTACAACAGGTCGTGCAATATTCCCAGCAAATGCCAATGCTGTGCTACTTATTAAGTAGTCAGCATCAGCCTGACTTTGACAGCAAGCAACGCCTTCAGATGTGAGCCGGTCCTTCAGCCTACTGATTAACCGTGACTTGTTCTTACGATTTGCTGAAATGGAGCATTGATTGCCCGTGACTGATGTGTTGGAATCAAACACTATGTCTGCAGAGACATTTGGATCAGTGCGGCGGTTCTGTTCAGCTAGCTTGGTTGACAGGGTAAGATTCGTGTAGCCGTCACAGCAGACAGTGCATTCTTTGCCATAGTTATTGATAACGTGATTCACATAACTGTCATAGACATCACCATGCGTGCAGTCCACAGGCCATGTCACATTTTGCGGCAAATGTCCTCCATCCACCACATAGTATGGGTTCTTAAGAGCTTCACTGGATATTGGGACTACTGGAGCTTTCAACAACTTGGCAAGACCACTTTTGTTGTTTTGCGCATTGTACCCTTGTCAAACAGTGCTGGTGGTTGTTTGCTAAACTCATGTTTAAGGTGATTCTCCATATCTGATCGGTTCTTTATCCCACATGTGACCTGTTACTTTGTAATTCTTCCTCAGTATCCTCTCACCTCCATCACCATATACACATTTCTAATGTGTATATGGTGTTTTTTCCATTGTCACATGTCATTATCATGCTATCTCTGTAGTGCTCTTGTAACATTTCTTTCAAGCACTTGGTAGTGTACCATTCACCATAATCAGAGTACTTTCTTATCAGTGACTCTAGTTCTGTGATGGAGAACCTATGTTCATTACTTTTATCTATGTGCTCACAGTTTCAGGAACGCTGCTGTTTTCTGGTGTCGACTGACCCAGAAGACCTCCCCCTTGGTTTTCTCTGAAGCCCTAGCCCATCATGAAAACCGATTTGACTGTCATGATCGTACCAGGCCTCAAGTGCCACAAAATCACCGACATTTTGAATGGGTGTACATACAGACTCTCCGCAGCTATCACCTCGCTCCATCGCCTTGGATGCAACAGATGATAATAGTTCAGATGTTGCTGCTTCATGAGTCGTCTCACGTTGGTCCTTTGGTTGTTTAGCGATCTTACTATAGTCAACATATTTCCCACAGTACAGACAGTCTTGTTTTATATGAAAGAGAGTGGCCTGTGAACAGCAGGTGATTTTCTTGTCTCTCCGATTCTTCTGACTCCCTTTTTCGTTTTTTTGATGTATGATGGCATGATGTAATGTTCTTTGCACAATTTATGAGCCGGAACTGGCAACACTTTGGATAATAGCTTTTCATCAAGTCCATCCCTCAGATCAGTACTAATGTTCAATATGCTATGTAGGCCTCTTTCTGTGACGGTACTTCGGTCAGAGGTGATTGTCTTACCACAAAAATCACAAATACCACACTATTCTTGTGCTGCCATCTTGTTCCATTCACACTGTCTTCTATCCATCTATGTGTAATTTTGCCTCTACATTTCAATCTGTATACAACCTGAGAAATATAAACATCTGTTAATACTGATTTCCGATTTTTTGCATTTGGCGCACGTTCCCAGTGTATATCAGTGGCACAGAATTCTTAGCATAACATCAGAAATGGATTTATCACATGACCAAGTGTGAATTTTAGTCACAGCTCTATACGCGCCTTATGCCGATGGTGGCCATCTTGAATCTTTTGTTCGCACGGTTAGCTTAAGTGGAATTTTTAGAATGTTGGCTTTGACTTGGGAAGTTTCTATGTAGCTTTCCTAAATTAAACAGATTTCTTGATTTTTTTTCCAGCCTGGGCTATCATGCAATGCCGATTCTGCTTCACGAGCTTATTGTTTTTCCTGGAGATGTGTGAGATGGCAGACTGCGATAGAACTTACGATATATTTATTAGTAAAATTTTCGTCAGGGTTCAGCACGACTGTATTCAAGAGTAGCTGTGAAAGGGTAAACTATGACCTTAACCCCCTCCATTTTGAAAAAATCTCTCCCAAGCTGAATAAAATAGTTTTATGACAGCAAGAAACAAATTTAATTGTAGAGATTAAGCATTTGACATTATAACACAACAGACGAAATATGAACTAGGCCCTTAATGCACACATGAATTAAGCTGGTTCGATTTTTAAATTGCATAAGTAAGAGCTCTATATATTATTCTGGAATTTTTTTTAGAGATGCACTGCACAGCTAGATCAGCTATTCCATGATGACAAAAAGCTCCGTTGTGCTCGTTCAAAAATCCATCGGTTCCAGCTGTTCCGATACTCCCCCCCCCTCTCTCTCTCTTTTCTACTGAGTGTAGATAATACCTCGCTAAGGTAGGTTGCCATAGCCTGTCTGAATACTCAAAATTACGGACGCCTACGCTGAAGTCCAT
>JAGKTI010005062.1:28636-43952 GCA_018397915.1 Birgus latro
CGGTGATCTGGGGGGGGGGGTTGGGGGAGTTGGTGTCGTCTGCCCCGCTCGCCGTGTGGTTGGCGGCTCCAACCCCTAACTCCTGTATTTCAAAGAGTAAGTGAAGAAATAAGGAAAGATAACTAAGTGAAGAAATAGGGAAACGAAGGGCCATACAATGGGTACGGAATCTCTAACATTCTAGTGAAGAAATGCCATAACACAGGAAGGAATTAAGTCTGGGAGAAGAGTAGTGCTTGTCTACGGCACTGAGGGCGAGAATAACCAGGGGACACAGGTAAATCAAGAACGGAAGTGAACAGGGAAGACAGAGGGAGTAGAGATCATGGGGGAGGGCGGTAGCTGGATAGAGGAATGGAGAGAAACAGAAAACTGGGGGAGGAGGAGGCTAAGGAGTGGAAGGAGGAATGAGAGGAGATTCAGGAAAAGTAGGAGGAATGGGAGTAAGAGAAAGTGGAGAAGGGGGGGGGATATTTCGGCAGTGACAAGGGTAGGCAAAGAGGAGGTACCGTGAAGGTAGTTAAGGATACTCTGAAAGGACTCTGCCTCCACAGAAGACGTATGCTGAGTGGGGAATGGTGATAGAGCACTGTGGTGTTGTCGTTTAGATGAGAGGGGAGCGTTGGGTAGGCTGGGGAGTAAAATGAAATGGGAAGGGAGATCAGAAATATGGGACAGAGAAGACACAATGGTACGCTTGTGTTTGCTAGCAAAGTGAGAAATAGATGAGAAGGGTGAAGACTGGGAGCATACTGAGAGACAGAGAGAGAGGGAGCAGAATTTATCATAAAAGAAAAAGAGGAACAGGAATCAGGGAGACAAGAGCAGCAAAATAATTGGAGATAGGTACCGAAGCGAAGACACTGGAAGGGTCGGAGACCTGTAACATAGTTGTTGGGGCCATGTGTGCATAGATAGATGCCAGGAGAGTGACCTAAGTGATGTGCTTGGTTTCCAAGAGTAAGACCAGTTCTCCATTGACTACAAGATATTTCCACTTCAAAAATGCAGACAGGGCACTTTCTGTAGGAGGCTGCATGGTGGCCTCCACAGTTCGGACATTACAGGAAGCTGGAAGTGTCCTGCTTGAGCACAGCTGGGGCAGACATTCTGTGACCGGCAGTATTTGGCTGGATGACCAAAACGCCAACAGGAAGTGCACTGACAAGGGGGAGGAACATCCTTAACAGGAAGGACAATGACCTCAGTGATGACAAAAGGGGTACGATCATGGGAGTCAAATACTATTTTGTCACCATTAGCTAGGTGCTGGCGGCATCCAAAGGGAGGGATAGTATAATAATTATTGTACTGATGGAAAAAATAAAAACCACATACAAATAAGTGACCAGTACATAAAAATTTAAGGGTTTACGAATATATGAAATATCTGAGGACCTCATATAAAAGGGTGTCCACACTCTAACTTGAAGATGGGTACATGATTTACATTGTGGTGCTGACCCTTCAATTTACTGATCTCTAAATTCTTGGCTTCCGAAAATTTCATCTGTGTTTTCTTGGAAGGAGATTAGGGTCATGCAGGAGGTCGACGAAACACCTGTCTGTAGATGTTGGTCCTTTATTTATGTACTGCTTCTCCATACATACTAGATGACAACAGGGAGATTGGACTTGTTCCATGTCTGGGCAAGACTTGAAAAATACCTGAAAACCAGACAATGGCCATGCTGGACCCATTGTCAGAAGTAAAATACTCTGCCAGAACTTGTTTGAAGTCCACTCCCAGACTTATATTTCAGACTTGCACCAAGACTCACCCTTAGACTCTCACCTCTGAAAGTGTTAGAACTTCCAAGTAGTTTCAAGCAAAGTAATAAGATAAAAGGATTATACTTTAATGTGGGGGAAAAATTTTCATAGGAATCTTTCAAGGAATTAGATAATGCAGCTGCCCTTTGACCACTCTAACCATTAGTTGTTAGGGTGATACTGCACAGGATAAAAATTCATCACCTTACTTCATAATCACAATACGGTTTTTAGTATCACGGTGGTGTACGTGACTGGCTGGCCATATCCCAGGGTGTCAAACTGCTGATAACAGCTGTTTCTGCCCCTCACACAGCTGCTCTGTACTCTTTTCATTTCTCACAATTTCCAAGGCAGATATCACTTTCAAAACATTACTAACATAGGCACAATACAATAAAAATACCTTGTAGGGGAATAGAAGTCTGTGCATTACCCATAATGGGGCTAGCGTAACTCCAGGCAGGAGGCCGTGATCCTGCTCCCGCGAAATCAAAAGAGAGAAAGACCAAGCATCTTGTCTCCCCTCACACCAAGCATTCGTCCTCCCCTTGTGGATCCTTATGATAAAAAACTTTTAAACTACCTGAATTGCATGTTGGGTGAAATAAATGTTTCCCTTGAATATAGAAGAAAACGGGCATTGTGAACTAGGATATGATAGAATATCTATGTACTATATGAACTGACCAGGACCGCCCTTTGCGAGTCTCTCTCAGTGGATCAGATCTTCGATTATCAAGATCATTACAATGGGGCCAACTTCTCTGACGTCACGGACTCCCTTTACCGTCTCCACGTACGCCGTCAGCAGTTTCACGACCGCCACGCTGACAGTCTGCTACTCACGAGCGAGAGTCACGCCGACGACGTAGCCATTCTAGACTACCTCGTCCGTGCTATACTACAACATCACAACGTCAACACTAGCTCCAGCTAGTTCACCTGCTTTCCACCTGCAGTTTTTTTCCCTGGTGGGCCCACAGGCCCGCTTCCACTCTGATTTTGTCAGGAGGGAAAATCTACAACAACAACAACAACGCCCTTAGCCAGAATTCTCCCCGGAATCACCACCACCATGCGCGCCAGAAGGATAACCTCGATCCCCTCTTTCAGACGACACCGCTGCGTCCGGAACACGCATCACCTGCTACAAATCCTCCAGCAGACGCACTGGCCTTCCACCCTCCGCATCGCCTACGCCCTCCACCTGCAGCCCAACACTATCACCCATTACTGGACCACCTTCCTGTGCCTCCACACTCCCTTCCACCAAACGCACAACGCCAACGTGTATCACCTCCAGTTACGGGGTCACGACTCCTTCACGGGGGAGAGTGGTGGAGTACATGAGTTAGGGGTAAGGGCTGCAGACGACACGGACGCCGGTGCAGACGACACCAACACCCCCAGCCCCCCAAGGAATACCGGGGGTCCGCCGCTGACACTAAGTGGCTCGGGACAGGAACGGCACACCTGTATCCCTCCTCGATGCCCTTCAACTCCCAGCCAACGTCCCAGGAAGGTAGCAGTCGCCGGTGCCTAGTCTCTGGCCGAAATTCCGCTCGCCAGGTAAGGGGTGGAGTTGTTTCGACAACTCCACGCAACGCCGCGGTACCGGCCATAGTCCATTCCGGGAATGGGGCAGAACCGGCCACGGTCCGTTCCCCAGTTGTATCCCCGTTGCGGGGCCGCGACACGGGCCACAAGCCGTGTCGGTCGGGCAGGACAGGCCACCAGTCGTCCACTACCTGCAGTCGTTCCCCCCAGAGTAGCGCCGCAGCACAGCACAGGCCACAAGCCGTGCTGGGTATGAGGCAGTTTCGGCCATCGTCCGTCCCTCTGCTACTAGTGCTCCCTGCTCTACTGTACAGGCCACTAGCCGTACCAGAGTTATAGTCCCCTGTAGGACCACAACGTTGGCCACTAGCCGCGTTGAGCCAGGGGCAGAGCAGGGCATAGTCCACTCTTCTCCTACAAGAGATTCTTACTCCCCTTACAGAGACAGGATAGAGCGAGCTGTGTCTTGCGCTAGCCCTGAGTTCCAACGGGGCACAGGAACCACCATGCCGGCCACTAGCCATACGGGGGAGGCAGAGTTGGCAACAGTCCACTCCTCACCCTCTGTCCCCAGGATATCTCCCAACGGGAAAGTCCCTTGCCTGGCCCACCCTGTTTCATGTGGCCGGGCGGGACGCACCCCCTTCCCTGCAGAGGGAGCAACTGGGGAAGTCTCTTTCCCGGAGCCTTGGCGAGGCCTTACCCGAGGCCTTAGTTCCCTTCATCTCCGCCAGTGTGAGCAGCAGTCGAGGCGAAGCTCGAGCAGACGTAGCAGCTGGTGTCGGGCCCTGTTGACGACTCCCCCAGCCCGAGGTTCCTGTGAGGCGGCCCTGACGGTGACGTCGCCCTCCAGCCATTGCCGCAGTCCAGTCACCCCGGGTTCCAGTACCCTGGGTCCTCAGACACCCCGGGAGCCGTCCCGAACACCAGGGCGCAACTTACCTGCTGGTGGGACCTCTCTGGGCCTGTCACAGACCCGGCATCAGGCCCGCCTCCTGGCTCTCTTCAGACCGAGCCCCTAGCCCCGCACCTACGCGTGGGGCCCTGTGAAGGCGTGTCTCTCTGTCCACCCTCCTGACGGAGGGATCAACCTTCGGCCCACCAGTGATAGTGAAGCAGACGGACTTTACCAGTGTGCGCCTCTTAGACCCAGATATATGTATATGGTCGTATGTGTAATGCGAGTGATTCCTTACAGTGTGCTCTCGTGATTAAGTGACCAGAAAAGCCCAGAGTGTAAGATTGGTCAAGCCCACTAGTGATCCTGGTCTATGGTATATCACGAACGGAGTCCTATGTGCCCCCGCTTGTGTAATGTCACTCACTCCCCCCCCAGTGAATGAAACACCATGGTGACCAAACAGGAAAACTATATTGTATCGATCATGCCATCCCCTTGGTTATTAATTCTCTCCCTCCCCAGTGTAAAGGCACACCAGTGTTCGTGAAGCTACCCACACCGTGACCTTTGGAAACGACACCCACAAAGTGATCGTGCCACCCCTTGTTTATTAATCCTCCCCCTCCCCAGTGTACAGGCACGTTAGTCACTGGTGTCTATCCATCTCCGAGTGTTTCTCTAAAATACCGCAGTCCCCACTCCCTCTCAGTGCGCGACAGCGCTTCCGGTTTCTCCTGTGATAGACCGCCAACTGGATTTGTATCTATCGACATAGTGTTAACATAACTGAACCCTTGTATCAGTGCTGTACTATATTGGGAAATTGTAACAAGTGTATTTCTGTGTCCAAAGTATAAGTGTAATAGAAGCACCGTAAATACTGGGTGTATTCTACCATACTTTCCCTAAGCCGGTATAGAGGCAGATTGTAATTCTGTAAAACCTTGTACTAACCCATCTCCAGCCAACCCAGAATCTATTGTATCTAGTGTTGTAATATTTGTCTCTGGGAAGATATTTGTAATACATGTGTGTAACAGTTCACTGCCTTGTTTTTGTGCCCGGTCCTTTCCTTAGAAATGCCGACCTGGTCTTGACTAAGAACCCGCTGTGAGTCTGCGTATTTGATGGGACGAGAAGTCACCCCTCAGAAATGCGACAGGTAGTAAGTTCACCTCAACACCTACGTGTACAAGGGACGAGTAGTCGGCCCTCAAATACGTGGCATAACACTGGTGGCTAGCAGTGGGAAAAAGGACTGGGAAAATGGCAGCCACAACACATGTACCCCTACCAAAATTCGACCCAGAACAATGGGACATCACTACATACTTAGATATGGTCAAGCAATTACTTGACATCGGGTTTGATAATGACGGACAGAAAATAGCTGTCACTCTACCGCACCTGGGAAAGGCGGTCTCTAGTGCAGCACCAAAAATAGTCCCAGATATCACATGGGCCAGATTTGTAAAAATAGTAACAGAGGCCATTACCCCTTCTTTAGGGAAAGTTGTTGCAATGTCACAACCCGATGCCCTGAAATATGGCAGTGATTTGGACAACACATTGATCCAAGCTCGGCGACTCATCACCGCCGCGTACCCGGATGCTGAAATAGATACCCGGGACGAACATGTACTCCACAGTGTCCTGAGAATCCTTCTGGGCACAGTGAAAGAGCATTTCATTTTCCATGACCCGTCAGGAGACTTGGACCGTGACCTTCAGCTCATCAGACACCTCTTAGCAGCCCGCTCCACCTCACAGCAAATCAGCACAGTCACTAACTGCCCCACACAGGCAACGGCGCCCCCCACCCACACAAACCCTCCAGCAATGTCACGAATTTTCTACATCGTAACGTTATGTTAAGTAAATCGTGACATCGAGTGATTTTGCGGGAGGAACGAATTATTATGAAATGTACAATGTGTTCCTCTGAGCGATAATTTTTGAATTGTCGGTTCTCCTCTGAGCCGTTATACGCCGCCGCGCCCTTTCCCAAGCTTCTCGCGCCGTTGATTCAAATGAGAGCTCAGTCTGTCTGTAGACACGGTCCACGCGGTACGCCTCGCAAAAAGGCTCGAGTGATTTTCTTAGCGATTTCAGATCTCAGCTTGTGTTGCCGTGTATCGTCGTAGCACCCACCTTGGTGATCGTCGCAGCAGCTCGGTTTCATCCATACCGATTAGTATTTTCTTGTTTTCCTAGGCTTAAGCTTTGAGATATTTAGCTGTTTGTCTGAGTGAGTGAGTGCATTCCCCTTCCTTGATTTGAATTGGAGTCATGTAACGTAAATTTATTTGCTTGTATTTAATAAATTTACAGTTCGTTTTCTTGAGCTTTGTTAAATGTAACAGTCGTGTTTAATTTTCCCACTTATTTAATATAGTTTTGCTACTCCTCATTAGCACAACTTTTTGTATTAAATCACGACTGGTGCTTAGGCCAGCTTTTGGCATTAATCCTTAAATCCGTTGTGCTAGCTAGGAGTTTGGCTCAGCCAAGATCCTGTTTATCTTTATTATTATCATTTTTGATTGTTAAGGGGAGAAACTAACTTTCTTAGAGGCCAACGGTACAATATTACAGCCTAATTGAGCGTCTAGTCTCTGCTGTGTACCGTTGAGAAAGTCTATAAATTCTCGACTCTAGAGAATTGGCGAAGTGAGCCAGCATAAAGTGAAATCGCTGCTCGATTTCACGAGTCTGTTCTCTCTCAGTAAATGACTCGATAGTCATTCTTAGCACACATAGCTATACATTGTATACTCGAGTTATACAATATCATTATCCCTTTGAAAACATAAATTTCCCCTGACAAGCAACACCCACCATTCCCAGGGCTCACCCTTTAAATATTATCACCATCGACCCTTGGGAATTTCCTGCTTGCAGCCACAGATGCCCTATATATGACATCCGTAGGCAGCTACAAGCTGCCCAGCGCAGGACCACCACAAACAAGCGCCTACCCCTTACCTCATTACATGACAAAGGGGCACACGCCGATTGCTCACAGTCTGGGGGAAGCAGAGCCCAACACAGAAGGCACTCAGGAGGCAGAACTCGGCGGAGAAGACGTCCTAAACCGCCCCCACACCTCTCCACATCGGCGGGGGCCATCTCATATCACCCCCCACCCTACAACCAAAGGAGAATTAATGAAGTAATCCGGAGACATCCCCAGTCGTCTCCGGAACCCTCTCAGCCACACCATGCTCATCTACTTCTTCCCTCTTCTCACTCTTCTCCCACTCTATTTTCCACCTTACAACCTCCTCCTCCTAACTCCCCTTTTTCTCCACACACCACTTTCCCCGCTACCATTGCCTTCTCCCTTCCTCGCTCCTCCTCGTTACTGTCTCCCACCTATCACCACTCTATCATGCCCTCTCGCTCCCCTACCCCACCTGACACCGCACCTTTCACCACTAAACCAACTTCATGACCCCAGATACACGCCCGACACACCACCACCCACCGCACCACCAGCAGCCATTCCACACCTCGCAACTGATTCACACAACTCATACCTTTCACCCTTCCCTAACCCATCTTATTTCTCATCCACTTCTCCCTTCTTACCTTCCTTCCGTCCCTCACCTCCGACCCCACCTCCACTGACACCACCTGATCCACCTCCTCCTACCATGCCGCCACCGCAAGCCGAGCCACCCAGCCGAAAGACTCCCAACCAAACCACAAACCTCTCGCCGCATCCCCGCCAACACACACCACCTCCGGCCTCCCATGCCCCACCAGCGGCATCCTCCTCACTTCCAGCAACCACGCGACGTCTCCAGTCGCCAACAACACCAGCCTCCACCACCACAACAACCCGAGTCGGCCACTTCGCTCGTTCACCAACAAAATATTCAACTGCACCCCCACCTACACCCCCGCCATCACCCACACCACACAAACCGCCCACCCCACCCCCGGCAATGGATCAACAATCACCACCAGACCTCCTTTACTTCCCCGCCTCCTCACTCCCCTCAGCCACCTCGCCCTTAAGGCCGGTTCACACGAGCAAAATCGCGGCAGTTTTTTTCGCCGATTTGCAGGAAAAAAATGCCGATTTCTGGATTTCTTCCGGAAAGGTGTTCACACGTACGGGGACTGCAGTGGCTGGTTCTCGGCGACAGTTTACAAACAAAGACGGACCGCCGTACTCGCACCCGGCGTGCAGCTCTTGCACTTGCACTTTGTTTAATTCAAGATGAGCCATCACGGATCTGGACTCGACCGTGGCTGTCCAGAAGAAAACAAGAGAGTGTTTATTACAGGCTGGTGAGGGAGCTCAGCTTGGAAGATCCCCAAACTTTAAATGAGTGGATCCGTCTTAACACGCAAGATGTAGGCACGTTCCCAGAGCGTGGCCTTGTTCGGTGCTTCCTTTTAAATCGGCCTGGCAACTTTCTCCCGATTCCTGCAAAAAAAGACCGACACATCGGTCTCTCCATACCGGCAAGAAAAGTCGCCGGAATTTCTACCGGTAAGCAAATTCCGGCAAAAAACGACCGTGATTTTGCTCATGTGAACCGGGCTATACCCTTGCCAGCACACGTCTCTCCACCGGAGGCGCCGCTCACCACCATGCCACCAACCGAGCCGCGCAGCCCTGCAACGCCTAGATCACTGCCAAGCCATCCACACGAACACACACAACACACCTCTGCACTCACCGCCACTCCAGTCACCACACAGATCCAGCATGTCCCCTGGGTTCCGCCCCACAGACAACCATCCGCCGCCACCCGCACCTCACAACCACAAACCCCGCCCACTCTCGCTCCCACATCCCACTCCCCCTCCCCACCAACAACGCGTCTAACCACCACAACCACCCGTTCCGGGCGCATATCACGCCCACCATCCCGATACATTTCCACGTCCATGCCAACCCCTTCCCCCTCCATCAGCAATCTGCCCACTTAACACCTCTCCTATAGCCTTTCCCCTCCACCAATCCAGGTGGAAAATTCCACTCCGCTGCCATCCCAGGGGAACACCCGCTCCACTACCACCCGGACATCCTCGCCTGCCACTGGCCAGCATTCTCCACCGCACCACCAACACCGCCACTATTTACGTCCAGAGAGTGACCTGAATCCAATCGCAGGGTCGACACCATTGCATCCGGAGCACGCATCACCTGCTACAATTCCTCCAGCAGACGCGTCGCCATTCCACCCTCTGCGTCGCATATGCCCACCACTTGCAGCCCAACACTACCATCAACCACTGAACCACCTTCCTGCACCACCTCACTCCCTTCCACCAAACTCACAGCACCAACCTGTACCACCTCCAGTCACGGGGTCGTGGCTTTTTCACGGGAGAGAGTGATGAAATGCATGTTGGGTGAAATAAATGTTTCCCTTGTATATAGAAGAAAACGGGCGTTGCGAACTAGGCTATGATAGAAAAGCTATATTGGTGGACTGTACTATATGAACCAACCTAAGCCGCCCTTAGCCAGCATTTTCCCCAGAATCACCACCACCACGCGTGCCCGAAGGATAACCTGGATCCCATCTCTCTCGGACGACACCACCGCATCCGGAACACGCATCACCTGCTACAAATCCTCCAGCAGACGCGCTGCCCTTCCAGCATCCGCGTCGCCTACGCCCACCACCTGCAGCCCAACACTACCACCCATTACTGGACCACCTTCCTGTGCCCCCTCACGCCCTTCCACCAAACGCCAACGTGTATCACCTCCAGTTACGGGGTCACGACTCCTTCACGGGGGAGAGTGGTGAAGTACATGAGTCAGGGGTAAGGGCTGCAGACGACACGGACGCCGGTGCAGACGACACCAACACCCCCAGCCCCCCAAGGACTACCGGGGGTCCGCCGCTGACACTGAGTGGCTCGGGACAGGAACGGCGCACCTGTATCCCTCCCCGACGCCCCTCTTACTCCCAGCCGACGTCCCGAGAAGGTAGCAGTCGCCGGTGCATAGTCCATATCGGGAAAGGGGCAGAACCAGCATCCCCGCTTCAGGGCCACGACACGGGCCACAAGCCAAGTCGGTCAGGCAGGACAGGCCACCAGTCGTCCATTACCTGCAGTCGTTCCCCCCAGAGTAGCGCCGCAGCACAGGCCACCAGCCGTGCTGGGTACGAGGCAGGACTGGCCATCGTCCGTCCCTCTGCTACTAGTGCTCCCTGCTCTACAGTACAGGCCACTAGCCGTACCAGAGTTATGGTCCCCTGTAGGGCCACGACGTTGGCCACTAGCCGCATTGAGGCAGAGGCAGAGCAGGCCATAGGCTGCTCTTCTCCTACAGGAGATTCTCACTTCCCTTACGGAGACAGGATATAGCGAGCTGTCTTGCACTAGCCCTAAGTTCCAAGGCAGAGGAACCGCCGTGCTGGCCACTAGCCGCACGGGGGAGGCAGAGTTGGCAACAGTCCACTCCTCACCCTCTGTCCCCAGGTTATATCCTGACAGGAAAGTCCCTTGCCTGACCCACCCGGTTTCCTGTGGCCGGGCGGGACGCACCCCCTCCCCTGCAGAGGGAGTGACTGGGGAGGACTCTTTCCCGGAGCCTTGGCGAGGCCTTACCCGAGGCCTTAGTTCCCTTCATCTCCGCCAGTGTGAGCAGCAGTCGAGGCAGAGCTCCAGCAGACATAGCAGCTGGCATCGGGTCTTGTCGACCACTCCCCCAGCCCGAGGTTCTCGTGAGGCGACCCTAACGGCGACACTACCCTCCAGCCATTGCCGCAGTCCAGCCACCCCGGGTTCCAGTACCCTGGGTCCTCCAACACCCTGGAAGCCGTCCCGAACTCCAGGGCGCGACTTACCTGCTGGTGGGACCTCTCAGGGCCCATCCCAGACCCGGCATCAGGCCTGCCTCCTGGCTCTCTTCGGACCGAGCCCCTAGCCCCGCACCTACGTGTGGGGCCCTGTGAAGGCGGGTCTCTCTGTCCACCCTCCTGACGGAGGGATCAACCTTCGGCCCACCAATGATAGTGAAGAAGACAGACTTTACCAGTGTGCGCCTCTTAGACCCAGATATATGTATACAGTCGTATGTATAACGCAAGTGATTCCTTACAGTGTGTTCTCGTGATTAAGTGACCAGAAAAGCCCAGAGTATAAGACTGGACAAGCCCACTAGTGATCCTGGTGTATGGTTTATCACGAACAAAATCCCATGCGCACCCGCTTGTGTGATGTCACTCACTCCCCCCTACTGAATGGAACACCACAGTGATCAAACAGGAAATCTATATTGTAATGATCGTGCTGTCCCCTTGATTATTAATTCTCTCCCTCCCCAGTGTATAGGCACGCCAGTGTTTGTGAAGCTACCCACACCGTGACCTTTGGAAACGACACCCACAAAGTGATCGTGCCACCCCTTGTTTATTAATCCACCCCCTCCCCAGTGTACAGGCACGTTAGTCACTGGTGTCTAATCATCTCCGAGTGTTTCTCTAAAATACCGCAGTCCCCCCTCTCCGTGTGCTACAGCGCAGCAGGCTCCTTCCATGATAGACCGTCAACCAGATTTGTATCTATCGACATAGTGTTAACGTAATTGAACCCTTGTATCAGTACCGTCCAGTGCTGTACTATATTGGGCAATTGTAACAAGTGTATTTCTGTGTCCAAAGTATAAGTGTAATAGAAGCACCGTAAATACTGGGTGTATTCTACCATACTTTCCCTAAGCCGGTATAGAGGCATTGTAATTCTGTAAAACCTTGTACTAACCCATCTCCGGCCAACCCAGAATCTATTGTATCTAGTGTTGTAATATTTGTCTCTGGGAAGATATTTGTAATACATGTGTGTAACAGTTCACTGCCTTGTTTTTGTGCCCAGTCCTTTCCTTAGAAATGCCGACCTGAATAAGAACCCGCTGTGAGTCTGCGTATTTGACGGGACGAGAAGTCTCCCCTCAGAAACGCGACAGGTAGTAAGTTCACCTCTCGCCTTCGTGTGCAAGGGACGAGTAGTCGGCCCACAAATACGTGGCATAACACTAAGATATTTTGTTTTAGAAATGTGGAGAAATATAATATACAGTATATAGGAGCTCATTGGTAATATATTAGCCTCAAGTGTCATCGTTCAACTGAAGAAAAAAAACTATAAATATATAAATACTGAATCGATGTAAAGAATACTGTACATAACATCACGACGAAAATTTATAAGAACATGGGTATTACAGAGCAGGGTGCAAAAATATTATTGGCATTTATTTTTAACCTGTACAGTGCATGGAGAGAACAGGGCTATGGTCAGAAAGAATGAGACGAATATCATCAGAAGCTGGCAAAATTTTGGTGGAAGACAGATTGAGGCACCGGCAGAACTTGGTTGGCTAGATGACCAAAATGCCAGCAGGAAGTGCACTGACAAGGGGGAGGAACATCTCTAACAGGAAGGACAGTGACATCAATGATGGCAAAAGGAGGATGATCAGAGTCAAATACTATTTTGACAGCGTTAGCCAGCTGCTGACGGCATCCTCAGGGAGGGATAGTATAACAATACATCGAGAGAACAGGGTGATGTTCAGAAAGAGACGAATATCATCAGAAGTTGGCAAGATTTTGGTTACCAAAGAGCAAAAAAAGATGGATGACAGTAGTACCCGTAGAGGAATTTAACTGGACATCCGGAGGGAGTGATATGGGATACTCGTGATTAACTAAAGACTTAATTTTTTCAGCTTGGGTTGCATTGAGCACTTTAGGAAGACGAGCGCCAGTGGGATGCACATAGAACGTGACATCAGTCCCTACTCGGCATAACGGAGAGGTGAATGTGCGAGATGATGTTGAAATCCCGGGACCAAGTCTGGGGTCTGGACAGAGGTGGTCAAAACTGAGCATGGAAGAAGTACAACAACAGGACAAGGAAGACCGAGAAACAGGAAGGGTTGATATACGAGGGTGGAGGTTAAATAAGGCTCAAAAGTTACAGTAGAAGATGAACAGGTGGACAGGGGCCGGATACTCAAAAGCTGTCCCAAGTTAGGACAACTGGCTGTCGTAAGGAACTTAGGATATCCTAACTTATGCCACACCTAGGACATCCCAAATCACTGATACTCAAACAAGATTGAAAACGTCCTGATATTGTCCTAGGGTGTTTTCCATGAAGCTCACCAGAGGGCAGTAAGAGTGCCAGCTGATTTGTCGTCAGCCAATCACAATTGCAGTTTATCGGCGTAAACGCCAATCAAAACAGAGATTCTCCGAAAATGCGACGGATGATCAAATTCAAAGATAAACACAGAGCAGCTTAGTTGACACTTGACAGTGTCCCTAGCAAGGCCTAAAGAGGTCCCTAGTACTTTACAGTACGTAAAGTTAATAGTGTGCCAAAATATAATGGAAGGCCTTTCACTTAAGGAACGCCGCCCTAACTTCTCCGAAAAAGAATTATGTACAATGGTTCTGGAGGTGTCGGAAAGAAGGAAAATATTATTTGGAAAATTAAGCAACACCATCACGTCCCGAGTCAAAGCAAATGCTTGGGAAAGTGTAAAAGATGCTGTAAATAATGTGAGGCATATTCAGAAAGATGAGGGAGAAGTGAGAAGGAAATTTACACACCTCAGGTCAGACTGCTGGTGAAAAGAAACATTTACAGGGAAAAGGTAAGTGATGGTTATCATCATCCAGCAGTTACATTGTTTGGTACATTCTCAGAACTACACCCCACTCACTTTGAAGCTTATTTTATTTTATTTTATTTTATTTTTCGATGTCTAATAGTGTGATTCATTTGAATCTGATACTCATTTCTGTCAGAAAGTAATGTTCTTGGCACAGAAAGGCCACTGCTACAGCCATGTGTTTTCCGATCGGGTTATGCTTTGGATGTTTACCAAACCTATTTCCGGGTTATGTTCGCCTACGACACCCACCTGGGGTGTCCTAAGTTAGGACCAGAGTTACACGTGACGTCACAAGATGGCGGCTGAAATGTTTTGAGTATCGATGGAGTGGGCACCGTGGGCGAGATAGGACTGTCATAGCGAGATATGACAGTCCTAAGTGTTTTGTGTTTTGAGCATCCGGCCCCTGAGCTGTAGTAAAGCAGGGCTGTTCAGTGGCGGCCTGCAGGTCGAATCTTGGCCCTTTGACACACAGAATGAAAATAAACAAATATAAAATAAAGTTTTGCTTTTTTTTTAATTAATGTGCTTAGAAAATGCAAAAGCAAATAATATATGAACGTTCCTGAAATACAAGAGCCGCCAACCACACGGCGAGCGGGGCAGACGACACCAGCTCCCCCCCCCCCCCCCCCCCCCCAGATCACCGGGGGATTACCGCCAGCGCAGCGCGGCTGGTAGCAGGAACGACCTACCTGTTAAACTTCCCGGCGCCCCTCTTGTGCCCAGGTGAGGGCCCGGAAAGGTAGCAGTCGCCGGCACCTTGTCTCCGGCCGGAGCACAGCTCTGCAGGTAAGGGGTGGAGTTTACAACTCCACACAGCGCCGCGGTACCGGCCATTGTCGTACCGGGTACGGGGCAGAACCGGCCATTGTCCGTTCCCCAGCTGTTTCCCCGCCACAGGGCCGCGTCACGGACGCGTGTCGGTCAGGCAGGACTGGCCAGCAGTCGTCCGTCTCCTGTCGGCGTTCCCTCCAGAGCGGCACCGCGGTACCGGCCACGAGCCGTACTGGGCATGAGGCAGGATCGGCCATAGTCCGTCCCTCAGCTGCTAGTGACCTAAGCTCATTGGCACAGGCCATAGCCGTCCCAGAGCTCACCTCCTCGGCCACTCAGGCGTCGGCCACAAGTCGCGCCAGGCCTAACACAGTGCAGGCCACAAGCCGCCAGGAAACCATCTCTCCCTGTGCCCTCTCGGCGTCAGCCACGAGCCACGCCAGGCCCAACACAGTGCAGGCCACAAGCCGCCAGGAAACCAGGCCCAACACAGTGCAGGACACAAGCCGCCAGGAAACCAGGCCCAACACAGTGCAGGACACAAGCCGCCAGGAAACCATCTCTCCCTGTGCCCTCTCGGCGTCGGCCACGAGTCATGCTAGGCCTAACACAGTGCAGGCCACAAGCCGCCAGGAAACCAGGCC
>JAGKTI010005063.1:27666-47003 GCA_018397915.1 Birgus latro
CCTTTGTCCGGTCCCTTTTCGTCAACTTTTGATCAGTCCTGGTCCGAGGCTTCTTGTTCGTATTTTTAGTTAGTTGTTTTTACGGGGTGGTGCACTAACCCACCACCAACCCTTTTAGACTGGGATGTAGTTATCACTGCTAGTAAACACGACATGGAGTTGAGCATTATTATTATAATGGTCTATGATATTTTAAAAAAAAAATGACTTTTATTTAAAGGTTATTCACCAAGGTATAGTCTTCTGCTATCGAGCAAATATTTCAGTAGTGAGGTAACGTGACTATATATTATTGACAAAATAGGGGTAGTACCAGCTAGAAGTACCAACTTGCTACTTTTGATAGGGAGTTTAGCGAATGTTAGAGCTGAGTCTAGCGCCATTTGGAAATTTGGATTGACAACCCTGCACACAACACCCGAAGAAAGGCGCCAATTTCCCAGCAGTGCCAGTGTAAACACCTTTGTCGTCCAACCCAGTCTTATTATTTTTCCCGTACATATTACTGTAAGTGAAAACCATACATGCAACTACCGAGCCATAAGTGTGTCGTTAAGTTTTTCTGATGTCCTCCTTGAAAATAGCGTTTAGCCTACGATAGGGTTGATGGTGGGTGTGAGGGAGAATCCTGTGAGTGGAAGGTAATAATAGCCTGTCTGAGGATATACCTGGCACAGTAGACTTTTTACGGATCTCACGATCAGTATTTAACCTTTCAAATGCATTATAGTGATATTTTGAAGCAGGTTTTGCATAGGTTATAAACTTCAACTCAATCTCTTCATCCAGGTTAGGGGAGACAGCAGTTTTATTCACAGTAAAGTATTGCTTCCATATAGCCATAGATTTTTTTAGTGGCCTTTTTATTTTGCAGTGTGTTTCATGTGACTTGTGAATTATTATGACCTGCATAACTATTTAAAAAATAACTTTTGCAATGTGCCCCAACCCCATCTCAAGAATCTTGTGTCATCTCATAAATTTTGGTCATAAATTATTCAGAATACAAAGAATTAATTTAAAAACGTTACTTCAACAAAGAACCTAACCTAATCTCAAACTGTGGTCCAAGTCATTTTGGAAATTTCAAATCCACCTGCACGTCCTATGCCATGGTCTGATCATTTAAAGCCAGACCACTGCTAGATACGATTGGTTGATTTTCATAACTTTATTAATTTATAAAAGAAGTACCCAGTATGTAGGAGAAATGTGTATCAGAATTGTAAATACAGTAACAGGTGTATTGACTGGGTATCCTTAATTCCCAAGACTGGTTAAACAAAAGGTAAACGTCATTTACCGAGGTAAGGTTAATCAGAGTTTTGTACGGGATGAGATACTGTTATTCATCTTCTGTCATTTTCAAAATTATCACTTGCTTGGTAAAGGTTTAATAGCAGTTAGCTCATTTTGCAAGTGCAGATACTGTACTCATCATGCCCTTGTTCTGTGATGATGTGTTTGAAAAAAAAAAATTGCATAATGATGTATCATACTGTAAATCTTGTTATTTATAACTTGAGCTCAATGGGGACATATTTTTGGTCAAGGGTTACCCACCCAACAGAGTCTAAAAACAAGTTTCCAACTCACCTAAACTGGTAGTTACAGTATTTCACTTCACTGCACATCACTTGCTGCTTGAACTCCATCACCACTCTGTTGTTCCATCACAAATTTATGCAGTACTAACATTCCCAATAGTGACGAGAGCAAATGCCATCTTTGCATAAACAGATGACTGTAGACTTGTACAATTGTGATCATATACGTGAAAACAGTAATCATATATCAACCACTGAGGCTTCGTAAGGGATCATAATCATCTATCTATCTGTTGCCAGATGCCTTAATGCCATAATGGGTGGCCACAAACAAATCAACTCCATGTCACCCTGTCCCCTTCCATTTCATAATAAGTGAAAATTCAATTGGATATCAAGAAATGGTTCCAACTTTTTCACTATTTTATCAGTGATTCATCACACACCAGTTGACTGTCCAACGAGGATCTGCCATACTGTATTTTATTTATGTATGAAATAACTTCTTGTGGTAGTCAGAATTAAAAGGTAACAGTACCACAGCATGCCTCATGTGAAAATGTAATATACATCAGCCCAGAATGTGTCTACTGTTACAACTTTGTATGATATCATGCAGACAAGATGTGGGTCTTTACAAAAGAATTGCCAGTGGGTTCCAGGTCAAAAATATGGTACAGTACTGTACTTCTACATACTCCCTCAGTGTGAGGAGGCAAGCTGTCGGAGTTTATCACTTCACTTCATTTTCGTTTTTGAAGGCTCCAACATGCTTGCATGCATCGGGCTTGGTCACCTAATGGCAGCTCTTCATGCTGCTTGATCTTTGGCAGCCTCCCTGTTCAATCCCTTAACCCTGAGGTCACACTTAATGACCTCGTCCCATGTCTTTCTCGGTCTGCCCCTCCCAACCCCTCTCCCAATATTAACACTTCTCACCTTCTGCACCCCATCCTCTCCACATGTCCAAACCACCTCAGCCTACCTCTCCTCATCACAACACCAATACACTCCAGTCCCATCCTACCTCTCAACTCTTCCATCATAAACCCAGCCCCCCCAGACCTTGCACGCAGGGACACACTGCACATCCACCTAATCATTATCATTTCTGTACATTTAAGCCTGCAAATACCCTCTTCCTTTACTGCCCAGGTCTCACTACCATACAGCATCACACTCCTAACACATGCTGCATACAAAGACCCCTTAGCACGTAAGGAGAGTCCTCTCAATGTCAGGAGAGGCAACAGCTCCCTGAACTTCTTCCAACCACTTCTCACCCTAACAACCGAGCTAGCTCCAGCCCCACCTCCGGCACATAACATGTCTCCCAAATAACAAAACTCTTCCACACACTCAAGAAACTCACCAGCAAGTTCAATCCTTTCACGCCTAACAATCTCCACCTGCTCTCCCCGACACGCCGCACACGTAAAATCAGCATTATCTCGCAGTCTACCCCTAATACCACTACATCTCTTGTGCACCCATTTATCACAAACACTGCACAAGATAGAATTACTTCCCACACCTTTGTGGCAAACTGCACATTGCCACTCTCCCTCTCCTCTGGTTGTACCGCCACCAACCCTAGATATCATCACTTTTGTTTTATCTGCATTTACCCTTAAGCCCTTGTGCCCCATACCATCTCACTACACAGAAGTATTTTTTCTTCTTCATCAGGCTAACACCAGAAAATATGCATTCAAATTACCAGTGATAAAGGGGTAATTAAAGCTATGTCTAATCCATTAACTTTGAAAATTCTCTCATAAGTTGTATAAAATCATCTGTTAGTAGCAGGAATAAATTTAGAAGTTCATAGCTATGCTCAGAACTCTCTAGTAATAAATAAGAACAAACTAGTAAGCATCAGCCACTCCCATATACAAGTACAGTTTCTGTCATCTTATCATTTTGGGAAATCATCATCATCTGGACCTCCTTTCCCACCCTAGGGCAGTAACTATGAGTAAAACCTGCTAATTTCTGTACTTGTATATAGGTGTGTTTGTTTGCACATTAAGCCTTAACAGGTAAGTCCAATGGATTTCTTATTTATGTATAGTAATTCTTGATTAAATTTATTTTACACAGAAACATTAAGTTGTTGTTTGTGGTTTAACCCCATCTGTTGGCTATACAAACCCTTGAACCGCAGGCAAGCAACTACCCCTGCAGTGTCGTCCTGTGCAGTGAACCTGTTCCCTTGCAGTGGACAGTGCCTTTCCACAGCAAAGGGTGGGTAAGAGTATGGAGGTTTGGTTCCTGGATTAACACTGCATTTGTGTTTCCACCCAGTTAACAGGAGCATCATAGTAGGCTCCACATTACCTTTGTCTGAATACCGTACTGTATATGGTTACCATCGTGCTGTGTAAATGGTTTCCTGAGTTACAGGTAGCCATTAGGCTTGTTACTCAGTGTAGAGCTACCTTAAGTAGAATGAAGAATATTAAAAAGAGACAGGAAAGATGGGAAAAATTGGAAATGAGGATGGCAGACACAGAAAAAAAATGGTAAACATGAAGGAAGAAGTAGGCAGCACTTCTTCAAGTGCATAGATGATGGTAGCCACCACCTACCACTGAAACGTAAAGTAATACAGTATTTTCAAGCTTTAGAAACCAGTGAAATATATTTGATGTGTTCCTGTCAAGTCTGTTTCAGCCCTGCCCATCACCCTTCAGCTGCAGAGCATCATTAAAGTCATATTATTCTCTTTCAGGCTGTTGGTCATTTCCTCATCTCATTTGGCTTCCAGTGGACCTTCCTTCGTGGACTCTTCTCTATGAAGATATAGCAGCTTTTCCCTCATTTCTCAGTTTGATATCTATACTAACACACAAGATGAGCAAGAAGGATGGGGAGGCAGCGGAACGCATCAAGAAATACCTGGAGCACCAGAATCGGCCTTACAGCGTTAATGACATCTTCATGAATCTTCACAAGGAGATTGGCAAGACTGCTGTGCAGAAAGCACTTGATTCCCTTGTGGCTGTGAGTCCAGAAATTTACATAGCTCTTTGAACACCATTATATTTTAGATTGTTCTCATATTTACTAAGAAATGCATCATAGGCTGCATGATATGGGACCTCTCCCCATCCTTTGGTGGGAATAATATCTGAATGATGATGATTTATTCACAGAAATACTTAGTACATGGAATAACAGTTAGATGTACTGTATAGTTATGGATAGAAGAAATATGTGTTGTAATTGCACAGCTAGTACAATGCATTAGAGGTAGCATCCTGCACACAAAATTATAAAACAGTATTGTTTACTTATCTATGACTGCATATGTTACGGGAGAAGTGAAGCAGTATAAAAGTATTTAGTTGTTTTTGTGAGCAAGAACGACAAGGAAGAGGAGTGACTGAAAGAATACAGGAAGCATAGAGGGATACTATCATCAGGAGGGTGCTTTGTAATGGCATTCCCATATTGGTTGCTTTTAAATTTTGTTGAATGCTACTATACACCACATTTAGTTTAATTTAGTACATAGCAGCCCCTTGCTTAACCCTTTGTGACATGATCTAACACAGATAATGGCATATACAAAAATTATCTTGAGACAATTAAATTTTATTTATTATGGAGATTTAGTTTTTTGTAGCATTATAACACTACTATATTGCAGTTATTGTACCTTGACTACTTCTGTCAAATGGGAAGAATTGTTTCATATCTTTAACAACTTGAGAGCCCAAAATTAGTAATGTAATCTAGAAAAGCTCATGTTCAGTTAGTGTATGATTCATCAGTATCTGAATAACTGTTTGTGTTGCACGCATTGTCACACATCTTTCTGGTGGGAGTAACAAAAGTTTTTTTTGTGATCAAGGTGTAGCAAAATATGTAGCATGAAAATGAGTGCTGTAAATACTGTAGGATCTGACCCTGGCTCATCCTTCATTGTAGGAAAGTGGAATCTGAATCAGCTACAGGCAGTTTGCTAGTACTGTACAGATTAAAAACAAGAACACTTTGATCCATGTTATCTTGGGGCATTATTTTTATGTTAAATTTTGCAGGTGTGTATATTAATGGTACCATAATGAATAGGAGAGATAAAAAAAATCAACTTTCAATATACTGTACCAGGTGTTCCTGTAAGTTCTTGTTAAAGGTCACATGTTTTTATTTTTATTTATTTATTTATTTTTGCTATTAAATGCATGACAAATTAGCAATAACCATGGTCATTATTCATTGATACATGTAAACTTGATTTTCCAGATCTCAAATTATAGTACACCCAACCCTCGGCTATCGCGGGTTCCTCTATAGCGTTTTACCGCTTTCACGCACCAGCCTTGTGGATCAAGTGAAAAAAAGCTTGGCCAAGTGGACACATCAGCTGAGCAACCAAAACATTCAAGATGGCAGAGGATGCCACTCAAGCGGTGATTGAAGAAGTTCATTTGATAAAGTCTGTACGCTCAAGTGTGAATAAAACTCCACTATAATACATTAATAACCACTTTTATATTCGCGATGATGATGATGATGGAAGGCCTTATACTTCGTCTTGGCTTAGAGATAGGTGCTTCGTCACCAACACTTTCATAGCGGTTTTACAAACAAACCTATAAACTAGTCACTACATTATACCCAAAGACTCTTAAATGTTTCATTACTTAACACAATGAATTTGGTGAAGTTCAGCCTTCTCATAGAAGTGAAAAAAGTCCACAGTTGGAGCACTTGCAGTACACAGCTGAAGCGGCCGCCATCTTCTTTATTTATAAACAGTGGAGCACACCGATAAAGTTTGTACAGTATGCTCATTTTTTGACTATAATATGATATTATGTGGTACAAAACGGGTATCTTAGGGGTAAATATTGAAGTCATGACACCAATTGGAATTATTACCATAAGTTCTTCACTTCGGCTGTCGTGTTTTCGGCTATAGCGCAGCCATGGCGGCACCAGTTAGGAGTGATAGCCGAGGGTAGGGTGTACAGTACTTTTGTGTGGAAAAGTTTGAAATGGTTTGAAACACATAGCAAGGGCTGCTTATTGTTGTAGCTGCTGCTGTTATTTTTGTTGTTGTTGATGTTAATGTTGCTCCATGGATTTGGACATGAACTGCATAATCAAACACATACCCCACTGTGCTTAACCCTAACCTTACAACCTCCAGGATGGCTGTGTACGTGAGAAAGTGTACGGGAAGCAGAAGGTGTATGTATACAACCAGGACCTGTTCCCCCCTCTCGATCAGGAGGTACTGGCAAAGATGGATGCACAGATTGCAGATCTGACCACCACCCTCAAGGAAACAGAGAAAGAAAATGTGGAGGTGGAAGCACAGCTTAGGAACCTCACCTCCAGCCTCACCACGGAGGAGGCTGAGAAAAAGATTGTGGAGGTAATCTTGGGCAGGGCTGGGGAGAGTGGGGTGCTGATGGTACCAAAACTCCAGGGTCTGGAACCAAAGGGTTCCCAGAAAGCCAGTCAGGGTGTACTGATAAATAGTAAATGTTTTTCAAGATATGTACGTAAAGTAGCTTTGATAATATTTATTTTTTTTTTGCACAGTGAATAGCTTACTGTATATGAGCTTATGATTTACTTACTAGGTATTCATTAGTCATTATTTTTTTTATATTTTTTGAGGGGGTAGGTGGTGTGTAGAGGAGGGGTTACTTTGCCACAATGGCTTATAGATCAGGGGCCCATAATGTTGCATAGCACTAGGGCCCCAGGGTGTCTCTCCTGAGCCCTGATTTGGGATAAATATGTATCAGAGAATGTGGTATCCTCAGTGGCACTGTAATTATGGTCTTTTAAGAGTAGAAGCACACTAATTCCTCCTTATAAGTAGCCTTTTCAGACACTTTTTTTTTTTTTTTTTAAAGTCTGCCATAGATTACAGAAACTTGCCTATTAAAGTTGCATTGCTATGTATGAGGCTGATTTATAATTTTCCTTTGATGTACATCAACGGATAACAGTTCGGACCCATCCCTGACCTATAATGAGGACTGCATGTACACTGTCTCACTTTTTCTGCTAAGACTGTGAAGTAATGAAGCTGGTGATCTTTTAAAGCTCCAAGTTGTTCTGTGTTGTAGATTCATAAACCAGATTATTCATTTGCCAGATAACCTTTTATACTGTTTATTTTTTCTTTGGACTCACAATCCTAGCAGGGTCTTTTCAGCTTATACAGTCTGTTCCTGCCTTTATGATTCCATTGGTTATGGCAACCTATGTATTTTTTCAGAAAGTACTTCTCCAGATCCAATTTTAGTCTGTAGAAGTCTCATCATATGTGTGTATTAGTTTACATATATTCAGGTTTTGAATAGACAGTCTTACACTTGCAAGCTGTTTATTTTTGTTATGATTGCTGTACAGTTTTAAAGCATATTAACAGATAACGTATAACAATGCATTAGAATAAAAACCAGAAGTAAATAGATTGTACAAAGTAGGTCCTGTAAGTACCAGGTATGTTGACATGCTCATATCCTTTGGCTTCATTTTCCATGCAGTAAAAAGAGTAACACCTAAAAATTCTTTATGAATATTCGGTCTTATGATACTGTGATTAATAAATGCATCATGTATTTGTATCAGAATGCTGTCTTGCTGCCAAAGTCAACAGAAATCACATCATCGTAATAACTTGTCTGTCACTTTTAACCTCACTGATACCTTGTTTCCTTTGGAAATTTCCCCACAGAGTAGCCATCACAGGAGTCTCCAGGCTGCTTTGTACGTTTATATATCCTGTGCTTCTAACTTGCTCTTTTTACTGCTAAACTGATCAACTTTTTTCCTTGTATAATGGAGATCTTCCCCTTCTAGTATCACATACAACTTTTCAGTGTGGTATAGAAATTGCACCTAATTTTTTTTTTTTTTTTTTTTTTTTTTTAATGTGTCCAACTCTGGGCATAGGCTTCACAGCCTGCTAACAAGGCCCAGCAGTCCTCCTACGTACCATACACCTTCTACATGTCATCACTTTGGTGCTAACACCTGTACCTCTTATGCAGTATTTTAAAACAGAGTGTCCAACCTTCCACAAAAATCTACATTTTATGTCTCAGTAGTTGAGGACAAATTTGCTTGAACATATGACAGTGAAATGTCCAAAGTAACAAACAGATATCTTTAGTGATCATTTAAAAGCACTTAAAATTACTTTCCAGACGTATGCCTCTGTGTTGCAAGCACACTTTAATATGCCAGGCAGAGGGATTAAAACCAATCTCCCATGTCTCAGTCATATGAAATATTTGGTAGTTGCAAGAATACACTGTAAAATAATGTTATCATGCAAAGTAATTTATGTACATGGTGGCTGTGTTTATGTTTTGGCTTCACCAGAGCTTTTCACTGCTCATGGATATGGATGCAGAAGGTGACTAAAGTATATAACAGTGAATTCAATATCTTCTTATGAATCCTTCCTTCTAGTTATCTCTGCACCATACTAAGTTAATTGTTGTACATAATCATACCATGTATGGACACTCTTTCTGAAAACACATACTTGAATTATTTAATCTAATATCATCTTTACTCTCTCACAGATAGTAGGAACAAGAAGTCTCTTTGCCTTATGTTTGATAGGTATTGGAAGTCATTGTATCCTAATGGTTTTGCATGTTGAGGGAATTTATAGGCTTCTTCTCCTGCCCCTTATAAAAGCCTGGTGTGACATTTCAGGAATACTGTACAGTACAAGGCTGGTTTTCTCTATTATCCTTGGTTTTTGCTTGTTAAGTGGAGTCAGGATTTTGATGGTTTAGATGAAATGTGAATGATTGTGATCCATTTCAGTGGGCAGTCTCTTTCATAGCTCTCCTACTTCATTGCTGTTTTCTTTACTTCTGGGTCCTGCCACATCCCATCTCTTATATGAGAATATAGAGGTGGGATGATGGTGATGATGATGCCTGAGGGTGAGCTCATGTAGTAAAAGGGTTAATGAGACTATATGTGACATTTCCTGTTCAGAAAATCTATCAGATCTGTATCGTAATGTGAATAATATCTTCTAGAGATAGCAAAAAATAAAATATGTCATGGGACTGAAATGGTTAATGTTGAGTAAGTGTCTGTAGCACATCCTCTGCTAGTTGTAGAGGTGACAGAACTGCAGCATAAGTTTCAAGGGGTAGAAGACAACTAAATTATGACAGTGCTGCTGCTGCTGTGGTGACAGAATTGAAGGATAAGTTGAAGTGGCTAAAGGGCAGCTAGGTGATGATAATGATGATGATGATAAGTGACATATCTTTCCCATACCCACAGCTTGATGGAGAGGTAACAAAACTACAGGAAAAGCTGAAAGGGCTAGAAGACAACCAAGTGTTAGTGTCAGCTGAGGAACGAGAAGAAACAACTAAAGCATACACACAGATGAACGGACACTGGCGCAAGAGGCGGCGTTTGGCAGTGGATATGTTAGATGCCATCTTGGAGGGTTATCCGAACCCCAAGAAGCAGCTCATAGAGGAGATAGGTGTGGAGACGGATGAGGATGTTGGGGTGGTCTTGCCTAAACTTTGAAGAGATTGGATACAGTATACTGCAATAGAAAGGTAAGCAAAAAACTTGAGCTGCATGGATATGTTGAATACCATCTTGGAGGGTTATCCACATCCCAGAGAAGCAGCTCATGGAGGAGGTAGGTGTGGAAATGGATGAGGAATTGGGATTGGTCTGAAGTGTAGTGTTAGGTACAATAGAAATGGTGACAAATGCACATCAGCAACACTAACTGCTAAGGATACGTCTCTGCCGAAGGGAAGACTGTCGGGTTAGGGACAATAAAAAAAAAGGGAGGAAACTGGTGTCGTGGTGGATGAGAAGGTGTGGGTGATCTTGCCTATACTTTGAAGATGATTGATGTAATGGAAAATGAATAGAAAGGATACTTAAGCAGTCCATTAACTGCTGTGATAATAAGAATGTTTTTAATACTGTAGTAGCAACAATAAGTATCTAAATTCATGTGGGAGAATGAAATGGCTTGTGAGTTTTCATTTTCATCATTATCCTAATGTTTGTTCCCACCATGAGATGCAATAAATTAGGATCCAAAATCAATGTCAGAACTATGAGGATCATGCCCATTAAAATGTGCCATGTTATTCATACTGTATTATAGCTTTTGGAAACCTGGCCTCACTTCATTTGCATAACCATCTTCAAAGTTCACCAGTTATATTTATCTTTTGTTAGACTTTGGTATATAATGATGATGATGATGATAATTGTATGATATGAGTAAAGCCTTATCAGTGTCTCATTTGCCCGACCACCTTGTTTTTCATCTATCTTTCTTTCATTTCACTCTATCCTGCCCACCTACATTTGAGGTAATGCTCTTCTCTTGTATTTTTCAGACCTGTTGAAGAAACTTGCCAGCATCATCTCAGGTTGTCAAGGTGTCACTGTGGAACAGTATGATACTACATACAACTTGTGATGTGAAGGATTCAAGTAATTATTTTGAACATAAGAGTGTTCATTGCAGTATAACATGTCTTATTTTAAGTGGTTTGTGAGACTTTGTAACACCTCTTCCATAACTGTTTTGCAACACCTCTTCCTTAACTATTTATTTTACATATTACACCAATATCCTCTTGTGTGTTATAGGTACAAACTGCTGTATGTTGTTATTAAGATGATGTAAATAGTATGCAAGAGAATGTTAGATTTATTCTGCATATTACACCTAAGTATCTTCTTGTATGTTTTTGATGCAAATTATGTCAGGACTGAAAAGGTATAAATGACATACAAGAGAATGTTAAGGTGTAAAATGCAATATTAATCACTAAAGAAAGGTGCCAGGAAGCTTTCTGTCACTCCTACAATATGACCCAAACTTCAGCCATTTGCAGGGGTACTAATGAACTCTTCCATTTAAATATATGTATGTATATATGTACAGTCACACTCCCTAATTTAGACCCACCCCGAGCCAAGCCCAGAGCTGAGGGAGGCAGTAGCCACGGCTCTTAAACGAACTCGTTTACTAGCCACCCCCCCAACTCCTTCCCTCAATCCCTCCCCCCTCCCTCTCTCCATCCAACTTTCATTCTCTACCTTACTGCATTCCTTTTCACCCTCACCTCTTACTGAAACAATCACTTACTGAAGAGGACAATGCTGGACAGTATTAGACAGTAGATTTGGGAAAACCTAGGGCACAAAAAAACGTAAGACCTGAATATATTATTTCTCTTAATAAATTACCTCAAGGGAAACTGTTATAGAGGCTGTATTATACGATCGCTCCGGTGATATATTAGCCTATAGTTGTATTGCTGTAATACTTTTATTTTTACAATTACTATATTTTAATGATTGTTATCGAAGTGGTTATAGTGGTCTGGTTATAGGTCCTATTGATTGGGTTTTTCATGCCCTATGTTTTCCCAAAACTGCTGTATATTACCATCCAGCATTGTCCTATTCAGTAGATGATTGTTTCAGTAAGAGGTGAGGGTGCATAGAAATACAGTAAGGTAGAGAATACTCGTTGGATGGCGATAGTGACGGGGGGTGGGGATTGAGGGGAGGAGTGGGGGGATGGGGTGGCTAGTCTAAAACACGTTCGTTTAAGAGTCGTGGCTACTGCCTCCCTCAGCTCTGGGCTTGGCTCGGGGTGGGTCTAAATTAGGGAGCGCGACTGTACATACTGCATATACATATTATATATTTATCATCATCATCAGATATATATAAAGATGTAAGCATGTCCATGAATAGGGTCTTTAGTGACAATCCCTTATAAAAGAACAATTATCATCTCTTTCCACGCTTGCTGTTCCGTTTTTTTTTTTTTTTCATTTTTTTTTCTTATGCTTCCAGTTCTCCAAGACTTTCAAACCACAACTCTTCTTCGCTCAGGTTTTCTTTATGTCTACTTACCCCACCACCGATCTTTTCATGTATATTATCCTGAGCTAAAGTCCACATGATGTATTTACTTGCTGTGCCAGCAGAAGATGGTTACACGAACTTGCTCTCCATGATAGCAATATATAGAGCACACAGCATGATTATGAGAAAATAAGGATACTCTGATGTTCAAGGAGAATAAGGAAGGAAGAGCACAATAATGGCAAGGGATGATCTGTGAACGTTTGCTTGTGATAGTTTCCGCTGTTCTCTGCATTTATCAAAACTGTGTGTGATGTGAATTGGTTCTTACATCAGTCTAGTGAGTGTATAAGTGAGCTTATTCTTCTCTTTATGTATCAGTTGTGATTGGCACATTAAAAAAAAAATGTTTTTTCATAATCATGAAGTACAGTATACCTGTTAGATTCTGAGAGTATATACAATGCTATATACATAAATCAGTACAGTATTTCATGGTGAAAGCAGTTAATTAGGTTGCATATTTTTCATGTACATAACGAAATGAATTTTGTTTAATTAGTAATGATTATTTTTTTACGTAATACACTGTAGTAGGAATTTAAAAAAAAGTAAATATTTTTATATACATTTTCATGTTTTCATATTTGAAATTGATAAAAATCACTGTTACAATCTATCCATCTGTAACCAGATCCCATGATCTGTAAGGAGTGGCTGTATGTCTTGAGTTAGTTGTTTTACGGGAAGGGGCACTAACCCTCTGCCAACCCACTTGTTGACACACACAGAACACATATGGGTTGGTTATATGGTTAATACCTAGTGTTGTAAATGGTTTCTTGGCATACAAGAAACCATTAGGCTTGTCACTCAATGTGAAGCCACCAGAAAAAGGAAAGAAGAGTAGTAAAAAGTGACAGGAAAGATGGGAGAATTAGGAAGAAAGGAGGGCAGACAAAAAAAGAATGAAAGGTGAAGGAAGAAGTGGGAAGCACAACATAAAGTGGGTGGATGATGGTTGCCACTACCTACCACCATAATTTTTTATATGTAATTGTAACATCTACAATGCACATGCCATTAACATTATTTTACAGTCAGCTCACCCAATAATGCTACAGTATTCATATATAGTATGAGAGCCGTTGGTCAGGTTCAAAATGTTTTCATAATGCACATAGAATGTGCATAATGTGCAGTGTAGACCCTGACCCACACATATCCAGATATGGCGCATCTGCCCTTTGGACATGCCTCACCTTCCCATTGTATGGCTGTTCAGAGGCCCACAGCACACATCCTCCTCCCTTCTCCTTTAAACCAAGCTCTTCTTCCATCATAGTTCATTTTAAATACAATAAGTGTTTATACTTGTGTTTATGTGTGTGGCCCACAGCACACATCCTCCTCCCTTCTCCTTTAAACCAAGCTATTCTTCCATCATAGTTCATTTTAAGTACAATAAGTGTTTATACTTGTGTTTGTGTGTGTGTGTTGTTAGACTTCCTTTGGAATGTTTGGTACTTTTAGGCCAGTTTGGGGAAGGTTAGGGCAGGCTTTGGGAGTCATTAGGAGCGCCTCAGGGTAAAGTGCTGACCAAATTCCGTTTTTCCTACCAGCTCTGTGTCTTCCATGATGAGATTCCATCCATTCATCCATCATCCAATCCTATGTAGTTCCATGAGGAGCATAGTAGCCCGGGGCTAGGCAAATTGGTCCTGACATTTAAGGTGAGAGTGACCAGACCCCACTCATCCCTCAGTGGCATTATGTGAGGAGTAAACCCCAACCATCCCTTGGATATAAACCTACACAGTTTCAATCCGACTGGAGCACCTTAATTACCCACTAAACCACCAGGTGCCATAATTTGGTAATATGGTTACCACCTAGTGTAGTAAGTGTTTTCCTGGTGTACAGGAAACCATTTGGCTTGTCACTCAGTGTAGAGTCACCCATTGGCAGAAGGAAGAGGAAAGAATGAAGGAAAGAAAGACAGAAGAGGGAATGTAAAGTCACCTATAGGCAGAAGGAAGAGGAAAGAATGAAGGAAAGGAAGACAGAAGAAGAAGGAAGGAAGAGAGGAAAGGGCAGACACCCAAAGCAGCACTATATTGAATGAGTGGATGGTGGGTGCCCCCACCTACCAACTCCTATTAATGCTAATTGTGTTGCCATCCAAACTGTACTGTACTGTTGGAATAATCACTGGAACTCCGAAGACATGAGCTGTGCCACTTGTTAAAATGGCTGTTCCTTGATTAACAGCAAAACTCAATCTCAATGTTTCTTGGATGGTCTTGGACAGATAGTTTAATGCTATTTTTACATACCCATATTCATAAAACTGATTTGCCAGTTGTCACTAATTTACAACACCAATTGTGTATTTTTCTTATTGTTTATAAAAAGGCCCCAACAATACAACATTGGACTGAAATGGTTTGTTCAGTTTTGTTAAGGCAGACTTTACTGGTCTTCCACAAGACCTTTTGATATGTCATAAATATTTGTTGATACCAAAACACCAGTACTAAATGAGACAGCTCTAGTACATATTCAGTTTTTTTTTTTTTTTTTTAATGCAAGGAAGAAGGAACCAAAGGCCACAGGCCTGCATACTGTTCCTTCCAAGAAAAAGCAAAAACAATACAAAAGAGAGCCAAATTCAAGATCCGTTCAATTCGAGATGCCTGGACACACTGCGTTTGAAAGACTGGAGATCATAGGAAGTAGGAAATACAGACAGAGGAAGACAGTTCCAGAGTTTGGAGAGTTATAGTTGTTGAAGTGGTTACATGTGTAGTTGTGTGGCACGTAGGTGGACTGCTGGTCCTCAGAGAACAGACTGTTAAGCCAAGACTGAGAATCGGACACATAAAAAGTAGTTCTTATTTATAATGACTGCATAAGTGAGACCCAGAAAAACCAGCTCAGGATGTCAACACCCTTCTATATTAAGCTTTGTTGGGATAGAGATGGGATGGAAGAGAGTCTGGAGGGGAGGAAGGTTGTGAGTGGAGGATATAAGATTATGGAGAGGAAGAGAGAGAGGGAGAGGAGAGGAGAGGAAAGGAAAGGAAGGGAGAAAAGGATTTGGTGAGAGGTGAGATGCATGAGGAGGAGTGTGAGAAATGAAACCTGAGAGTGGGAAAAGAGAAATAGTGAATGTGGAGGAGAGAAAAGAAAAAGAAAAGGGTGTTTGGAGATAAAGAACGGAGGAGAGGAATGATATGTGAGAGAGAGAACTGAAAGATAGTACCAATAATGTGAATTGGAAAAGAGAAGGACAAATGAGAAGTTCAAAATATGATAAACAGGGAGAGTGGCTTTTACTATGTGTATGTGTATAACTGTGTATGTAAAAAATAGAATGTGTCCAAGTTATTGTAAATTGTGTGTGTGTGTGTGTGTCAGCAGCTGTTATGCCACACTGTTATCTTGCTTGTAGTGCAGAAAACTGGGCTGGGATGGACGGTTATCAGAAGAGGGGGAGAATATTGCGGTGTGGAGTCAAGTGGTAACATATTTATGCTTCCTTAATGACCCTACCCTCTCCCCCCAAGCCAGACAGTGGGTCTTAGTGCACAAGAGGTAAACAGTGAAGGGGAGTTGTATAAGGTTCCCCAAAATGTAAGAGATGGGATGGATAGATGAGGATAGGGTAAGCTTATGGGACAGACAATTTAATAAGAAGCATGTCTTTTCCCCCCAAACTCTTCCATACCACAGATAGGCCTGAACCAGCGTCTGTGCAAACAACGGGACGATGTGTTGGTGGATCTATGACTGTTTATCAGGAGAGGAGGAGGGGGATATTGAGATGGGCCAAGAGGGAACATCTTTTTGCTTCCTTACTGCTCTCTCTCTCTCTCTCTCTCTCTCTCTCTCTGTGAATTATTAAAATTATGTTTAAACTATTAAGAACATAATGGGCATCAATTTGTCCTTTATCGTCTACTACATCCATCTGCCTTCTAAACCCTTTCCCATCGAGAGGTCCCATTAAAGTAAAAATCACGTGAGTAAAAAAAATAAATAAATAAATAAACGCGGCCGCATCATATTAAACATATTAAACTTATGATTGCTTTTAACTCCTTCAGTACGAGAAGTCCTATACTAAATAAAACCATCAGAAGAAGAAAGAAGTCACCTAAACAAGGGATATGAACAAACTTGAATTCAAAGGCTGGATATTTCATATATTTGGAAACAGGTAAATGTATTGCTTCCGATTAATACTTTCTCTTCTTCTAATATGACATCTCTGCATCTTAAAACAATAAAGTACATGTATATGATAAACTCTTGAACTAAAAGATTTCGTAGGTCAACTTAAAAAAAAAGGTAAAAGTGAAAGGTTTTAACTTGGGCAAGAAGGCGCCACTTTTCTCATAAACTAACACACTCGTCAACCTCTTCGGAAAGACGTAAAGCCACTCGAAATCAATGGGGCAAAAGGACAGAGAGAGAGAGAGTTCCACTGACTTAAGAGTTTTAAGCGCCAAGAGGAAGACTGATATTTAGGAATGATGTTTAAAGACAAAATACAGCAGATATTTATTTTGCCTTCATTGGATCCTTTAATTATAAGATGTTATACTTCATTCACTTTAATTTGGCCCAGATTTTCGTTCTTTTGCAGCTTATTTCACGTAGCTTTGTGGAAAAACTTATAGCTCAGCGTTCAAGACGAGGATTGTTTTCTTTCTCTCTCTTCCAGCGAGGCTATGGTAACGTCTGACAAACAGGAAGTGGATGCGTAGGTTTCCATAATCTCTCGTACAGTTCGTCGCTTTTATTGAAGCCCGGATTCACAAACTTACGATCAATTTCCTTTCGATAATGGAGTATTTAATGGACGTAATTTAGGAAGTAATTAGAATTCTTGACGATAAAACCCAGTAATATGAATGCCAAAAGCTTCAGGGTAAAAAACAATGGCATTCTGGTCTTATCTTTCGTAGAACAGATAAGTGTAGTATTCCAGAGATGAAGGGGCAGACAGAGAAAAGGATGTAGTGATGGGATGAAACAAGCTGATATGACAGAGTGGAGAAAGCTGGGCAGAGCAGCTGATGATGATGATAATTTCCTTTCAACATGGCGCCTTCCTCCTGCGTAGGCGGAAAAAAAATACACGTCCTTCAGATGGTAGACAGTAGAGTCATTAGCATATAACAACAGCTCGCTAAACACACGCTAAAAAATGCAAAGTAGGTTTAAAGTACGCTACCGTTAGACAAATATCTATTGGAATTTCATACGATGACATCATATGTTACGATTCAGGTGTTCATGTGGAAGCGATTTCAAAAGGACCCGGCAATTTAAGAAGTGCTCTTCCTCACAGCTGCCATGAGTCACCGCGACGTCAACGGCAATAGCTTTTCAAACTTCCCGCACATTTTTGACGCATGCTCAGACGCTGGTACATCGTTTTACTGGGTCGTAGCAGTACAGATCTCTAAATAATTATGCCTGAATATTCATCTAAGTTCGGTTACACGTATGACATGACATTAAAGCAAGTCAAGATAGGCACTGAAGTAAAATAATGAAGTTACAGGCGAACGAAACATTTTGACACGCACATCGAATGAGCGAAGGGCAGGCTCGTGTACGCGCTTGACGTCAGAGTTCAGTTGGTGTTGGACTGTGCTGAGTGGAGGTTGTGCGCCGTCGTTGCTCCCGGCGATGGCGTCTTACGAAGAAGTTGGGATCGGGGATGCGGTGCTCCTCGACGAGATATCCGTGAGAGCCTTTGTCGACAACCTCAGAGTCAGGTAGGAAGATAATGGAAGCTGGTTTTGGTATATAAGTGGGAGCTATGGAAGTAAGATGCCATGTGGAGAAGTTAAGGGAGGCAGGTGGTGGTAGTGGAGGGAAGATGGGAAGGAGGGAGGGAAGATGTTGGTTGAGGTGGGAGGGGCCGGTGGAGGAATGGATGTAAGGGGGGAGGGGCAGGGATGAGGTATGGTCGGTTTGTAGTATTGTCGTTGCCTAAATAATGGTTCATTCCTTTCAGTTTAGTGCCTTGTATTTGGAAGAGTTATCCTTTTCTTGACTAGTAACGTATCCTGCATTACACTTCAGTAGCAAGTAATAATGCTACAGTACGCTATTACGACACAGTAGCTGGCAGTATTGTAACATTCTACGTACAACAAGTTACTATAATATTTAGCAGTATCTAGTTACCGACACTTGAGAAATCTAGTTAAAATGTAGGTTTGAATTCGTCAGATGTTTTGGTCGGTTAGGTGTGTTATCATTTACGTGAAATAGGTTTATCTTGACACGATTTGTTTGCTTAAATTAGGTGATGTGAAGTGACTTGTAATTTCTACGTTACTGTGTTGATTATAGAGCGTGTTTACTTCTATAACTTAATGGTGTGAGGGTATCATTATCATTATTATTATTATTATTTTGTTTATTGGTCGTTTTGTTTGTTTTGATCACATGCGTTTAGTTTTCGGATATAGGGAAGAGGTCTAGATGATGCCATAGTAAAAAAATCAGGCTTATTATTATTATTATTATTATTATTATTATTATTATTATTATTATTATTATTATTTTAGAAACGTTCGTTGTGAGTGATGCCAATACAATTCTCATATAGCACCGAGTTTGCTGTGTTTTGTCGCTTAAATAGAAACAAGAGTAAGAAACTAAATTAGGAATGTAACTGATTTTCGTGTGCTTGGTGACAGATGACGTAAATAGAACATCCGGAGAGAAAGAGAGAGAGAGAGAGAGACGCACACACACTTGCACTTATTCCCACGCATAACGTTCTTGGGCACAAAGATGCTTGTATACACTTTCCTACATATAATACAACAGTGAATACGTAAACAAAATCTACATTGCACACACACACACACACACACACACACA
>JAGKTI010005064.1:0-11031 GCA_018397915.1 Birgus latro
ATATATATATTACACACACACAGTATATTAGGAAACATGCTGAGATATATTGTATGTAAGGAATACTTAACAGAAAGGCCACATATATTATTCAGTAGTGTGTTGCCTTTCTTTTTACTGTATATGATTGATTGTAATGTATGAGTGTATGTTACTGTGCATTTTGTAAATATATCCCATACATCCAGAGGTAGTTTAATGAGCCATGCACTGGCCAAACACCTACCCTGCACCTGACTATAATTTTGTGATACTTTAGTCTTAGTCAATATTCAGAGCTTCAGGTTGCTGTAATATTTTTTGCTGTAGGTCTAAATGACAGTATCCACTTATTTTATATTAAGAAACCAGTTGTGGTTTCATGTTTCATTGTTTTACTTATGGATTTTAACCTTTTTTAATGGAACATTTTAAATTTTTTTTTTTTTACTGACTGTAGTCAGATTTTTTTTATGACTGTACAAAACTAAAGCTCTTGCCAGAAATGTTAATAAGAATGCCTTTGTAATTGATGCATTACTTGTATGCCATTGTCATTAAGATTGCAAGTCAGTAAATGAAATATTCCACCTGGAATAATGCCTTTACAGTACCAAATATTCTTTTGGTACTGGTGCTGTATTATATTCTTTGCGAGGCAACGTCTCTGTAGATTCACATCTCCCCCTACTATTCTCCTGTACTATGATGGTTTAGGTGATTTTCTTCTGATTGATAAAATGGTGATCAGTGTCACATAGTTCATTTACACAGTATTGTAAATTTACATTGAATTTCCATGAGTCTCATATGGTGGCTGAGGGTGTGGCTCTACAGACAAGTTGGCTGGTGCAGAGTATGGTTTATCAGCAGGTTTTATTTTGTAAATACAGTGATGGTCATAGGTTGTTTTTTATTTGACAAGAGATATACAGTAAATTTGTCAATAGCTTAGCTATACTCTGATTGAAAACATTTGAAATTTGATATATGAAACATTATTCTGAATCTTTCCCTCTAATAATATATTTACTGAAAACCAAGATACCTGTAGTTTCCATTTCCTGTCAGAAAAATACTGTAGCTACATGTACAATAGGAATATCCAAAGATGTAAGTGCCAAGGGAGGGTGGGTCTTCATTAATGACCTTAACTGTTGATGCAACAGTTAAACTTTTTTTCACAAGATGGGGGAAATAAATGCTCTTAGGGGGCAAGATGCAAAGGGATCAAGGTTCATGCCTCAGTACAATATTTTCATCCTTTGACTAATGCAAGAAAGCCTTGGTTTAATCATGCTTGTTCTAATGCTGTCCACAACAAGGAGAGGGCCTATAAAAGATACCAGAGCCAACCCTCCCCTGAATCACATCTTTTTTTTATGTTTCTGCCTGGAATCGTGCTGTCTGTTCTTCGCTCTGCTAAAAATAATTTCATCCATAATACATGCTCTCAACTCTCCAACTCAAATTCTTCCCACTCCTTCTGGCACTTTGCCAAAAACCTTTATAACAACTTTACCTTATCTTCCTTCCCTCCTCTTTTCTATTCTGATGGCTCTGTAGCTATTTCTTCTACTGATAAAGCAGATCTCTTTGCTCAGATTTTCTCCTCCAGTTCCACTTTAGATGATTCCAGTGCTGTTCCTCCATCACTTCTCCCCTCTGACTTCCTGATGGCTGACAATAAAATTTCTTCAGCTGATGTATTTTCTGCCATCACTGGCCTCAATACTAACAAGGCATATGGGCCTGATGGAGTCCCTCCTGTTTTCCTCAAGAACTGTTCTTCTGTGCTTACACCCTGCCTAGGTATACTCTTTTGCCTTTGTCTATCAGCTTGTACATCTTTCCTTCTTGCTAGAAGTTTGCTACCATTCAGCCATTCCCAAAGAAAGGTGACCATTCCCAACCCTCTATCACCCAGTTACTTTAACATCTAGTGTCTCAAAAGTTTTTGAGTCTATTCTTAACAGAAAAATTTTAAAGCACCTTTCCTATCATAACCTATTTTCTGATCATCAGTATGGGTTTCATCAGGGGCACTCCACTGGCAATCTTCTCACCTACCTCTCAGACTCTTGGATCCTCCTTTCGGGACTTTGGTGAAAGCTTTGCCATTGCACTTGACATCTCAAAGGCTTTCGATTGAGTCTGGCATAAGTCTTTAATTTCCAAACTGCCCTTTTACAGTTTCTATCCTTCTATCTGTGCCTTCATCTATAGCTACCTTTCTGGTAGTTCTATAGCAGATGTGGTTGACGGCCACTGTTCTTCTAGATCTATCAACAGAGGTGTTCCTCAGAGTTCTGTCCTATCACCAACTCTCTTCCTTTTATTCATCAATGACCTTTTAAGCTGTACATTTAACCCTATCCACTCATATGCTGATGATTCCACCCTTCACCTTTCCATTCGGTTCTTGCAACATCCATCTCAGCAGTTACTTTGACAAACAAGGGATGAGGCTATGGCACACCTAATGTCTGACTTGGCTCGTATCTCTGACTGAGGTAAAAATAATCTTGTTTTTAATGCATCAAAGACTCAGTTCTTACACCTTTCAACTTGACAAACTCTGCCACAGGAGTACCCACTAATGTTTAAAAATATTCAGCTTAATCCTGCATCATTCTTAAACACACTTGGGGTTTAATTCTTTCGGGATTTATCCTGGAAAGATCATATTACTTTTCTTGTAAAAACTGCTTCCAAGAGATTAGGCGTGCTAAGACAACTCCGTACCTTCTTTACCCCTGCACGGTGTAGAGTACAACTCTCATGTGTGGGGAGGCTCCCCACATACAGCTCTCCTCAATACAGTAGAGTCAAAGGCTTTCGATCTCATTAACTCTCCTCCTCTTACTGGCTTCCTTCAACCTCTCTCTCTTCCCTGCACTGTTGCATCTTTATCTCTTTTCTGTCACTACTTCAATGGTCACTGCTCCACTGAACTGTCTGCTTGCATCCCTCCACCTCTACAACGGGCACATAACACCTGTCTAGTAACAAACTCTCATCCCTTTTCTGTCCAGCTCTCTAATGCAAGAGTTAACTGTTACTCCTAGCCTTTCATTTATGCAACAGGTCAACTCTGGAACTGTCTCCCTCTGTCTGTATTTCCTACTTCCTATGATCTCCAGTCTTTCAAACGCAGTGTGTCCAGGCATCTTGAAATGAACAGATCTTGAATTTGGCTCTGTATTGTTTTTGTTTTTTTCTTGGAAGGAATGGTTTGTGGGCTCCTGGCCTTTGGTTCCTTCCTCCTTGCTTTATTAAAAAAAAAAATAACAATAATAAAAAAAATTAATGTCTGATGTAATAAGTTATTCATACACCCAACACCCATATGCAGCATGCACAGTGTTAGTGTATGAGGGGAAAGTAAGACAATGTGGTAATGATAATGAGTGGGCATGTAAGTTTGTGAGAGGAGTAGTGTGTGATAATACAGTATATAAGATAGTTTGTGGAGGAGTATGAGAGTGTGAGTGTGCATTGGGTAGTGTGAGGCAAATTCACCGGGTGGATCAGTTGGGTCAAGGATTGTGTGGGGAAGAGTGAAAGTTGGATTATAAATGTGGGCAATTGTGTGCGTGTATGCGCCAATGCAAGATTGTGTAAGTAGAGTGAGAGAATTGTTCTGGACAAATGTGGAAGCCTGCTTGGAAAAGTCTGAAAGGAATGAGAGAGTGTTTCTGATTGGAGATATGAATGGAAAAGTAGGGAATGAGAAGGTGGATGGAGTGGTTGGTGAGTGGGGTGTGCCTGCAGAGATGGATAAGAATGACAGTGCTTTAGTGGACTTTTGTGCTGGGAGGGGGTTGGTGTTAGCTAATACCCTCTTCAGGCACAAAATGATTCATAGGTATACATGGCGAGTGGTGAGAAGGGTGGACGGTGGAATGAATGAACGGAAGGCAATGATTGACTATGTGTGTGTGGATGAAAAGATGAGAAGATGTGTAATGGATGCAAGAGTATATAGAAGTTGGGGGAGTGGACTTTCTGACCACCACTTGGTGGTGGCCAGAATCAGAATCCAAACAAGATGGAGGAAGAGAAGAAGGGAAGGACAGGAGGAAGTATTTCTTACAAGGAGGGTAGAAAAGTTACAAGAGGTTGGAATAAAGGCTGAATATAAAAGGGAAGTGGAGGAGCGATTGGGTAAATATAGACTGGAGCAGATGGGGGATGTGGAAGGTGTGTGCAAGATATTCACAGAAGAAATTTGTGCAGCATGTGAGGTGGTGTGTGGGGTGAAGAGAAGACGAAAGGGGGTTCAGGGAACAGCATGGTGGACTGAAGAGGTGAGAGAGGCTGTGGCACAAAAGAAGAAAGCATATAATGATTGGATGAGGAACAGGGGCGTCGAAGAAGCTGAGAGACGGACGAGAGTTATATGTAGAGAGGAGGAGAGAGGTGAAAAGATTAGTAAGAGAGAGTACGAAGAGAGTGGATGAGGAATTTGGAAGGAATTTGAGTGAAAAGTGAAGGGAATGTAAGAAAGTTCTGGAAGGAGGTAAAGAGAGCTATACAGGGTGCCAACGAAGTCAGTGGGGGTGTGAAAGATAAAAATAGTAGATTACTAGTGGAGAAGGGAAAGAAAGTAAACAATACACTTTAATGAACTGTTGAACATAGAGAATGAAAGTAATGCAAGTATAAGTGGCTGGGGAATGGCGGGGAGAAGGAGGGTTGTAAGAAGAGAGGAAGAAATCAGTAGGATGGAAGTGATGGAAGCAATGAAGAAAGTTAAAATGGGGAAAGCCCCAGGAATTGATGGAGTGTGTGGTGAAATGCTGAAGCATGGGGGAGAGATAGTAATAGAATGGATGTAGAAGGTGTGCAGATTGGCATGGGAGGAGGGTAGAGTCCCGGAGGATTGGAAGTCAGGTATAATTATTCCTCTGTACAAAGGAAAAGGGGAAAAAGCAGAGTGTGGTAATCATAGGGGCATTTGCCTTCTCAGTGTAATAGGAAAAGTATATGGTAGGATACTTATTGACAGAATTAGGGAAATAACAGAGGAATTAGTTGGAGAAGAACAGGGAGGTTTTAGGAAGGGAAGAGGTTGTGTAGACCAGATATTCATTCTTAGATCCTTAGTGGAAAAGTTTCTAGAGAAGGGAAAGAAGTTGTATGCAGCCTTCATGGATCTGGAGAAAGCATATGACAGGGTGGATAGACAAGGATTGTGGAAAGTATTAAGAATATATGGAGTGGATGGGAAGTTGTTGAAGGCAGTGAAGAGTATGTATGAGGGTGCTAAGGCTGTAGTGCGTGTGGATGGCAAACTGAGTGAATCTTTCCATTTGAAGGTTGGATTGAAACAAGGATGTGTCATGTCTCCATGGTTGTTAAATCTGTACATGGATGGGGTTATAAAAGAGATACAAGGTCGAGCAGTGGATGTTGAAGTGGCCCTAGTGAGAGAGGGCAGTGTTTGGAAACTCCCTGTACTGTTGTTTGCAGATGATACTGAGTTGTTCAGCGAAAATGAAGGGGAGCTGCAAGGCTTGGTAGATGAGTTTGGGAGAGTGTGTAAGAAGCAGAATCTAAAGGTGAATATAGGGAAGAGTAAAGTGATGGTCTTCGAGAGAAGTGAAGCCAATGAGTGTACAGTGAGACTGGATGAGGAGGATATGGAGAATGTGAGTGCATTTAAGTACTTGGGTAGTGTGATGAGTAAGGATGGAAGTCTGGAGAGTGAAATGCTTGAAAGGGTGCAGCTGGGAAGGAAGGTTGCTGGTTCGTTGAAAGCAGTGATAAGAAACAGGGAGGTGAGCATGGAAGTGAAAAAGTTGTTACATGATGGTATTGTGATAGCAACTCTAACATGGAAGTGAAGCTTGGACCCTGTTGGAAGGACAGAAGTCAAGAGTGAGAGCAGTGGAAATGAGTTATTTGAGAGGAGCATGTGGAGTCACATGGAGAGACAGACTAACAAATGAGGAAGTGAAGGTACATTGTGGTGTGGTTGTGGACGTGATAGGAAGCGTTAGGAGAAACACGTTAAGGTGGTTTGGGCATGTGGAGAGGATGGAGAGTGAATGACTGACTAAGAGAGTGTATGTGAGTGAAATGGAGGGGGCGAGAGGGAGGGGGAGGCCGAGGATGAGATGGAGGGATGGAGTGGAGAGGTATATGAGAGAGGGGGGTGTGAGTTGGGAGCAGGGTAGTGAAATGGCGGGAGACAGAGCGACATGGAGGCGATTTGTTTGTGGCCACCCCGTGTGGGATTGAGGCATCTGGCAACAGACAGATAGATAGAAGTTACTGGAGTACAGGTAGTACTTAAGTAATGAAATGTATTTAAAAAATACCAACTTCATCCATATACGAGATGCATTCCCGAAATTTTGACTTTTTTTTTGAAGAGACATTTATTTATTTCAGGAAAGTACAAAAATCTAATCTCCTTGAAAATAGGACCCTCCAACTTCAATGCACTTGTTGTAGTGCTCCAGCCACTTCTTGAAGGCCCCCTCGTAGTCCTCCAAAGTGAAGGTGTTTAGGACCCTTGTCACAGCCTCCTTCATCTCCTCAACGTCTTCAAAATGACTGCCACTGAGGTTCTCCTTCAGCTTGGGGAATAACCAGAAGTCGTAGGGGGCAAAGTCTGGACCAAAGGTTCTTAACCTGGGGGGCGCGCCCCCCTAGGGGTGTGAGTAAATTCCAGGGGGGGCACGAGCCTTGGGGAAAAAGTAGGAATTTCTCTGATTATATTTGTAATTCTCTTAACAAGAGTGAGGCTAATATCGAGATGATTATGAGAGAAGTACAAAACATGCTTGGATGGCCTTATGAACTACAAGAAGAAATAGCAATATTTCTAGATTCACAGCAGATGGCAGATCTCCATGACAAGTTCCTGTCTGAAGGCTTTCTGCCATCTCTAGCTTCCCTGGTGGACAATTTCGAAGCGCTGAATGCAATCAGCCTTAAACTACAAGGGAAAAACATCAACATCATCATGCACCAAGACACCATTCGAGCCTTCATGTCCAATCTCGACCTCTGAAAATGTCGAATTCAGGATGGAAATACAGCCAGTTTTAGTAACTTGGATTCTGCTTTTATTCACAGTTACCTTGATTCTGAGAAAAAAGAAAAAACAAATAATCACTCATCTGACTGACTTGAAAGCAGAACTCATTAGATATTTCCCAGATATAGATGAGAAGCATGAAGCCTGGAAATTCATCAGGAACCCATTTCAATGTGAAGTAGCTGATGTTTTGGATGAAGTGCAAGAGGAGTTTCTTGAGTTAAAGTTCAATTCCTCAGCTGAGGAAGACTTCAAAGAACTGGATCTTGAGACATTCTGGGTCAAGTACCTTCCTGTTTACCCTCTGATCTCACATCAAGCTCTTCGGTGACAGTGTTTGGATCCACGTATCTTTGTGAAGCTGCATTTTCCATGCTTGTTGCTGTCCAGACCAAGTACAGAAACTGGCTGAATGTTGATGGGGTTAAGTTGTGCACCCTCTGGCATTTGACCACACATTCAATATGTGCTAGCTAAGAAGCAGTGTCAATTATCTCATTAAACTGGTAAGAAGTAACCTCATTAAATATGCTGGGCATATTGTTTGCACAGAATTCATGCTTGATAAAAAGACCAAAAACACCCTTTTTTTTCCAGTTTTTCCTTATATTCTGGGAGGGTATTTTATCAATTTGGTTGAAGATGCGAGGGGGGCGTGGAGGGAAGGACCAACTACTAGAGGGGGCATGATAGTAAAAAGGTTAAGAACCACTGGTCTGGACTGTAGGGAGGGAGAGGGACAGTCTTGACGTCCATCTCTGTCAAGTAGCTGGTCACCAGGATGGAATTGTGGACTGGTGCATTGTCCTGGTGCAGGTGCCAATGACCTGATTTGAAGAGCTCTGGCCTGTTGTGACAAAATCTCTTCCTGAACTCCCTCAAAACCTCAATATAGAATTCTTTGTTGACCGTCTGGCCGGAGGGAACCCAGTGGATGTAGATGATGCCCTTGCTGTTGAAGAAGGGGATCATCATGAGCTTCCCAGTGGACTTGCTCTGCCTGGCCTTCTTGGGTCTGGGGAAGTCTAAATACTTCCACTGGGAACTCTGTCTCTTGGTCTCTGGATCATAATAGTAGATCCAGCTTTCGTCACAGGTCACCAGAGACCCAAGAGCACTTGGATTCGAGGTAATGAGCTCAACCATCTCCCTGCCGTCATCAACACGTCTTTCCTTCTGTTCGTCGCTGAGCACCCTGGAACCAAACTTTGCACAAATTTTCTGCATGTTGAGATCTTCATGAAGAATTCTGTGTACAGTTGCCACACTGACTCCAAACTGTGTACTTATTGTCTGAATAGATACACGACAATCCTCGTCCAGAAAATTGCAAATTTTCTCAACTAACTCCGCCATTCTGACATCCCTCTCCCTCCCGCACCTCTCATCATCTCTCACCTCCTCTCTGCCATCCTGGAATGTCTTGTGCCAGCAAAAAACAGATGCTCTGCTCATACAAGTTAATCCATAAGCAATCTGGACCATTTCATAAGTTTATGTAGCAGTTTTACCCAGTTTAACACAAAACTTTATTGCGTAGTGAGCTTCCAAATTGTCTTCACGTCCCAACTGCATTCTGCAAACTAGTCAGCTGTGACAAGTGGTGTATAGTAGGGTGTGTTTAAAGTGCTGTAACATCCGTCTCCTTCAACCCGAAAAAACAAAATTTGGCATGTTACTTCATTAGATGTATAGTAATGATATATTAACCCGCCCAGTCCCACCGACGTATGATGCACGTCACCACTTTTTTTCACGCTCAGACCCACCGACGTGCATCTTATGTCAGTCAATTGCAAGGCCCGTTGTTTGCACATTTTTCAAGATTCGATGGTGACTTTTGGTAGGCATATGTAAGAGACCTTCCTCTACCTGCAGTCAAGCGGGGATACTGCCTGGCCTCTCCTGACCACCTCCCCCACATGGCAATTCACATCTTAGCAGTAACCTGGCCAGTAAAGACAAGTTGCCCCATGGTCTCTCCAATGACGTATTCACGGTGAAAGTGATTCCTGAGGTGGAGGACAAAGAAACCAAGAAGCTAGAGGGAGAAACAAATAGAAGTGATGAGGTGGTAATGTCGTAAAGGAAGGTGCCACATGCTGGTGTTTTTGGTGAGTGAACAATGCTTATACATAAGCCAATATTATTGTGTGAAAACCAATATAGTCTTGTACTACACATAAATTCGAACTAAATAAATAAATAAATACGTAATTTAAAGTGGCTTGAGTTAGTTAACCCTCCCATAGCTCGTTTTCTTTGAAGCTACGTACCCTGAAAGAGAACGAAAGGTGAGGCTGACTGACACCTGTAGCAACATTTATAAGCTCAGGAGGGCGATTTCTCTATGAATTTTTGATGTTTCTCACCAAAAGTGGAGATTTGAGCCAAAAAACAAAAACAAAAATTGAAAATCGGTCAGGTTCTGAGGGTGTGTTGGGTAAAAAATTGGTCAGGACAGGGCAGGTTAGTGACAATAATCTAGGACAGTTAGAAGTGCCTCTCCCAAAAGAGTCTCAAAACTTCTGGAATGCACCTCATAAATGGTAATCTATATTAGGGGAAATCAGCACACAGTTTTTGCATGTAGCAATGAAAATTTAACAAGCAAATTTTTTGTGGATTTAATGGCAATACAGCACATAAAATAAGGAATGTTATAAAGAGAGCTTACTGTACAGAAAATGCTGTGCAAGTGGGAGGAACTGAGTTTGTGTTAGAAAAAGTGAGTGTTTAAGGGATAGTGAGAATTATAGATTGCAGGGTTGAGTAAGTTTGTGTAAGGAAGTGCGTGTGTTTATGAAACAAGGTAAGTTACAGAGTTTGTGTCTGGAAAACTGAGTGCTTCAGGGATAGTGTGAGTGGTAAGGCAGGCTACAGGGTAGAATTAGTCTGGAATTTCCAGTGTTAAAGGATAGCATAAGTTTGTAAGGTAGGTTGTAAGACAGATATAAAGTGAATTTTTGTGAAGAAGACTGAATATTGCAGGGCAAATGTGAGTTGTGAGGTGGGTTGCACTCAAACATAACATCATATTCTACAGTGAGAGTTCACCAAAAGTATAACATAAAATCAAGACAAACTGCTTGAGGCTGGATTCAGGAATTTTGAAGGCAAATGTATGTGAGTGAAGTGGATGATGAGAAGGGGAGGGGGTGACAAAGGATGATGAGGTGGAGAAGTATATGAATGTGGGTGGTGTGAGGGTAGCTTGATGGGAGAAGACAGGGTGAGACAGAAGTAATTAGTTTGTGTCCATCCACTCCATGTTTAAGGTGTCTGGCTATGGACAGTTAGACAGAATGGATGAAGTCTGGCCCATATCAGTGAACACTTTGTTGATGGCTGTTCTCCATTTTCCCTTTCCTGCTGGTGGATCCAATAATTCGGAAAGAGTGGGAAGTTGGAAATTGGGGGTGGCGGCAGAGGAAACAATAAACAGGCATGATCCCATTACCCTGTATACAACCTAAGAGAACAGAACAAGGCTAAGCATCAAGACAACTCTGTGTAGGGATGCCAATTATCACAGTCAGTATTTGTGAAGGAACATTATGGCACAAACAGCTACAAGAAGGAAAGTTGGCTCTTGTCATTCTCTGTTTTTTGCTGTCACCCTTGGGGTACAGTAGCTTACATCTCCTTAAATTATAAACACTGGCTTCGGGAAATCGACAACCTCACCGACTATATGAAAAAAGGCATAAAATTTTATATTTTCGGTGGACCTTACCTTATCCCACCTTAGAATACGAAAAAGATGTCTAGATGATGATTATGATGATTCCTCAATTGATTTTTTTAGTCACTGGCTCAAAAGAATGTGGCATAAATTTCTAGATGTGCCATTGTTTTATAATTGGTTTCCTTTAGATACATGTTACAAAAATATATATATATATATATATATATATATATACAGTAGGCGCGGAAAGTATTGACGTTTTTTTGCCGACATCATTCTTTTTCGCGTTAAGTGAAGTAGGGTCAATACTACC
>JAGKTI010005064.1:20596-47003 GCA_018397915.1 Birgus latro
CTAATCAGAAAAAATAATTAGTCTTTCATCCAAGTGTTCTCGTAAGTCAGCATTCAGGTCCACATTCTTCGTTCAATTTCGCGCTTCCTGACACATTTTGGACCGACCTAGCATACGGCTATCAGTCCTTTCTTGTGTCACACGATTTTCTACCCACACTGTGCAGCAAGATATTTTGTGTGTGTGTGTGTGTGTGTGTGTGTGTGTGTCAAACAAGGACACTGACTCTTAGTCATGTCACATGGTTAGCCCCAGCCACCCAGAAGGAGGTGCATTTTCACGTATGCCCAGAAGTATGAGATAGTAAAGGAGTTAGAGTAGGGAAAGAGGAAGGTAGAAATTAAGCCCAGAAGTATGAGATGTAAAGGAGTTAGGGCAGGAAAAAGGCAGGTAGAATTATGCCCAGAAGTATGAGATGGCAAAGGAGTTAGAGCAGGGAAAGAGGCAGGTAGAAATGACAAAAAAGTATGGCATGAATAAAAGCACCAACAGAATGATTTGGAAGGACTGGGAGAAGTTAAAGAAGATCGTGCGTGGGAACCCTGGTGATGTGAACCTGGCAGCAGTGAAAGTTCGTAATGTCCTGAAGCAAACTGAGAACCTCACTGGGCGTTATATGGTGCATCAGAGAAAGAACAACCAGCTGTATGCTCAGTTTGTCCAAAACATGTTAGGAAGTGTGAAATCGATTCAAGAATGTGAAACTGAATGCTAACTTATGAGAACATATGGATGAAAGAGTAATTTTTTTCTGATTAGCAAACATTTTCGTTCCATTTCGTCCCCTAAAACTGCGAAACCCATAAGTTTCGTCTGAGTATATGGCCTAACGTCCCTAACGAAGGCCGCATGATATGAGAGAAGGCGAAACTTTATGACAACAACACTGGGGGTGGGGGGGTGGGGGGGTGGGAGGAGAGTGCCAGGGAGCTACACATCAACAACACAAGGGTACCCAGCCCAACTTTTGTTTTTGTTAATGCTATTTTTATTAGCATTCATGTTCTTAATTACAATAGTTATACAGTATCTCATTACCTGATAGTGGGTATAAGTATGGGGTAACTTAAGTGGGCTAGGGTGGTAAGAAGGGGTAAATGTGAGAGTTTGGAAAGTCGCCAGAACACTGCACTGTTAAACATGCAAGCACATTCTTTGAGTGACACAGGTTTGAGTAGCACGGTCTTTGTCCAGTCCCTATTGTCTGCGTTACTTGATGACTGAGTGTACCAGTATATTTCAATCTTATGAAAACACCTATTACTAGAAAGTCTAATATATAATGAGTAGTACTGTATACCATAACCCAATTTCTTTTACATAAAAATACATAATTACTGTGACAACTACATGTGCTTCAATAATTACTGTATCACCAAACAATAAATTATAATACAGAAATGGGTGTTGACATCTACATGTAGCATTCTCTGTTGGGTGTCAACTGTACAGTACTCTATATTACTGGGACAGGTGTTTTCTTTTAAAACTGTTTCACCGGTGTTGTTTTGTAATTAACATGCACTTCAGATTTCCACTTGAAAATAGTTTATGATTTGTTATAAAGTGATGGACCTAGTGTTTATAAACTCTCATTTACAAACTAAAAGCCTGTTTAGTCTTTTAAGGATGTGATAATTCTTAGTTATTTTATTGTTACAGCTTGCTAATTTTTTCCTGCTTAGGAGGGGTACCTAATTCTCAAAGGATTATAAACAATCTCTCCCACCCTCAAAAGATTATGAACAGTTCCTAGTACAGCAGTCCTTTCAGGGCATCATAAATCTTAACTATTAAAGTCTTTCTACCAACAAACAATTTTTCTTTACTAAAGAATGGGTAGGGAACTGATGGGATTACCAGTAAGTCAGTTAGTGGTAGGTGGTGGCGACCATCATCCACTCACTTGATGTAGTGCTGCCTACTTCTTCCTTAGCCTTTATCATTCTTTTTCTGTGCCTGCCCTCCTCTCTTCCTATTTCTCCCATCGTTCCTGTCACTTCTTACTGCTTTTCTTTCCTTTACAGGTGGCTTTACATTGAGTGACAAGCCAAATGGTTTCCTGTAAGCCAAGAAACCATTTACAATGCTGGGTGGTAACCATATAACCAAACCATACGTGCTCCCTACGTGTCAACAAGTGGGTTGGTGGAGGGTTAGTGCCCCTCCCCGTAAAATAAATAACTCAAAGTCAAATGGCCACCCCTTATGGGATTATGGTGTCTGGCAATAGACAGATAGATAGACAGTTAGATAATATACAGTATGTATGGAGAAGCATATGATGAAGACTTGGCACTTTTTTTTTTTTTTTAACTGAAGATCATTGGAATGATTCTTTTGGCAAGTGCATGTGAAAAGAAGGGGGAGGGGGGGTGGGCTTAAGAAGCAAAGCCAGGATTCAAAGGTTTAGAATGCTGTGTAAATGACTGGCTCATTTCACTAGGCATGCTGTCATTAGTTTTTCCACTATTATGCTTTCTTTTTCACTGTTTCAGAATTCTGTCTCACCAAATCTGTAGAGAGGAAGAGTGGTTAGGTTGATGATGATGATTGACTGTTGACTGATAATGATGATGATGATGAGTGATTATTGACTGACACTGATGATGATGATGATGATGATTATGATGATGATGATGACTACTGATATTGAAGATAATGATGATGATGATAATAGCTGATAATATTTGACAACAATGATGACAATGACATGATGTGAGCAGTGGTTACTTCTCCTCACAGGGATGACAGTGCATGCTGCATATACACATCCTAGAATTTTAATTCCATGAAAAGTCTTTCTGCTTCTTCTTGCTTCTACAAGATAATTTCATTTAGCTTTGAGGAGTGCTGTAGTAACAAAGGATTAAAAATGAAGGCCATATCTATACTCTTTAGTTCAAAAGTCTCCTAATCGTATCATTCGAATAGTTTATAAAGGCCTCAACACGCATGTATGCATTGGGCTTGGTCATCCATTGGTGACTCTCCACATTGCTTTTTCTCCGGCAGCCTCTCAATTCAGTCCCTTATCCCTGAGGTAACACTTTTAGACCCTGTCCCAGGTCTTATATGGTCTGCGTCTTGCAACCCTACCCCCAGCATTCACACTTCTTACTTTCCACACCCAACTGTCATTCACTATCCTCACCACATGCCCAAACCATCTCGATCTGCCCCTCCTCATCACAACACCAGTACACTCCAGTCCCATCTTTCCTCTCAACTCTTCAATTGCAGACCTGGCCCCCCCAAGGCCTCACAATCAAGGACACACTACATCCATTCAATCATTTTCATTTCTGTAAGTTTGAGCCTATGAAAATCCTCTTCCTTTACAGCCCAGGTCTCACTACCATACAACATTATACTCCTACCATGTGCCATATACAAAGATCCCTTAGCACAGAGGGAGAGCCCTCTCAGTGTCAAGAGAGGCAACAGCTCCTTGAACTTCCTCCAACATTTCCTTACCCTAGTCACAGAGCTAGCTCCAGCCCCACCTGTAGCACATAACATGTTCCCAAAATAACAAAACTCTTCCACCCACTCAAGAGACTCACCTGCAAGATCAATCCTTTCACCCCAGACACTCTCTATGTGCTCTCCTTGACACACTGCACATATGAAATCAGCAGTATCTCGCAGTCTACCACTACATCTTTTATGCACCCACTTATCACAAAAACTCCTTAAGATGGAGTTACTTTCCACACCCTTGTGGCAAACTGTACATAGCCAAACTCCCTCTGCTCTGACAGTACTGCCACTAGACCTAGGTATCATCACTTTTGTTTTGTCTGCATTTATTCTTAAACTTTTGTGCCCCATTCCCTCTCCATTTCCTAAATCTTTTCTCAGCCTCCCTTTCCTTCTCTGCTATCAACACAAAGTCAACAGCAAACAACATCCCATGTGAAAGTCCATTTCTGAAGTCACATGAGAGTGCATCAAGCACCATGACAAACAATATGGGGCTCAAGACTGGTCCCCGATGCATGCAAACATTCACAGAAAACTTGTGACTCAAATTTCCATTCACCCTCACATGGGTGTGAACACCCACATACATAGCCATAACCACTCCCCTAAGCCGAATAAAAGTGTCAAGGAAGTGAAAAGGTCATTGTAGTGAAGGGCTTAAGTGAGGACTGCTTGAATTCACTATTTTATGGACTGAATTTACTTACATCCAGGGCTATCAGGTGCGTTTTCCAGTGGATCTCATGGCTGCAGCCAGATGGCGTTTACGAAGGTTGATGATACTACTGAGACACTCCTCCTCCTGCCGGTGAAGCTCAGCATGACCCACCATGTACACTGCAAGTAAACAACACCTGGAGAACATTAACCACTGTTGTCATCATCGTTGTCATCATCATCACCACTGTCATCGTTATTATTATTATTAACATCATCTCTCTACCTATCTATAGCCAGATACCTTAAACCTGGAAGAGGTATCATCATCATCATTATAATCATCATCTACTGTATATAGCCAGTTACCTTAATTGTGAAGAGGTATCAGTATCATTACAGTAGTGGCCTGCCATCATCATAAAAATCATCATCTATTTACTGCATGTTTAATCAGATGCCTTAATCCTAGAGGGACTAGCCACGGACATATCACCTCCACATCTCCCTGTCCTCCACCATCACACCAGTCTCACCCTTTTCACCTCATCCTAGGCCTCTCTCTCCCTCCTCAATCCCTCCAACTCATTCAGGTAGACTCTCTTGGTTAATCTATCATTCTCCATTTGGACATTATCCAACTCATTTTATTAATATTTTAATGGGGTTATAAAGTAGGTTGGGTTGTCACCATCACATATAACTTGAGTTTGTAGTTGCCTGAGGCCAGAGTAGATTAAGGGAAGCAGTTTGGATTATGGTAACCCCATCACAGCCCGGATATCATCAGCTGAATAAAATCAATAGTTTGAATAAATACCAATGTGCTTGTATATACTGTACAGAATAACAATAATAAAAAATAACCATCATCATCATCCTGCCTCATTTTCCTACCTGCAGGTGCCATTAGGTAGGGTCTCAAATGCAAGGAAAAGAGAAGAAAAGAGAAGAAAAATAGTGCTGGGGCCTGAGACTAGGCTACTGTAATTGAAAAACCTCCAGTCACATCTTGGAGACTGAACCTATGCAAGGCAATCACTCTGACGGGCATTCTAACCACTAGACCAGCAGATATCCACATAAGTAAAAGGGTTCACTGAAGTGTTTTTTTGAATGCTTAGATTGCTAGAATGCCCCCAAGATGAACAGCATCATTTGATGTTTGTTTTGTTTTGTTTATAAAGGCTCCAACATGCTTGCATATGTCAGCCTTGGTCACCTAATGGGGTATCTCCATGCTGCTTGATCTCTGGCAGCCTTCCTATTCAATCCCTTATCTCAAGGTCATACTCTGTGACCTCGTTCTTTTTTCAGCGTGCCTCTCGCACCCAAACCCCCAACGTTCACACTTCTCACTTTCTGTACCCAATAGTCACAAACAAAATGTCAAATTGTAACTAAAGTAATGAATGTGTTTATCAAGATGCCTTTTCATCCAGTGATTGCAAAGCTTTCCTTCAGCCGAATATTATATATAGTACTATTTGATGCTGCCTTGAACAGAATACTAATGAAAGTCCATAAAAGCTACAAGACTTAGTTCATCACCCTTCCAACCAAGTCTCCCTCCAATAAAACACACAAACACTCACACACACATATGCACACATACACTCATGCCTGCATGCACATGCAAGAATGTATGCAAGCAAACACACACACACACAATGCCCATTCTTACCCATCTCCTCTTGTTGCTGTTGCTGCTGCTCCTCTTGGTGTTGTGCACTACTTTTGTTATTGATACCAGACTCTGTTCTTGGAGCAGAATCATGTAATCTGCTCTCCAGGTCCTCAATCTGTGGAAAAAGAAGTGACAAAAAAAAATCTGGTGCAGGAAATACTGGGTGATTAACATATTTGGGCTACTGTAACTTACTTTCAGCTAAACAAAATAAATTGGCGTTAGCTAGAAATGATAAGAGTTGTCCCAACCATGAGAAACTTAAAAACAGAAGAGAATATTTATATGGGGTTGTACTGTATATAATTTTCACCCCACCCTTACATGGGAAAGAAAGAGCCAGGATGATGGTGATATATTAATTTTTACCGAGAAGGGAGTACTGTAATATGGGACTGGCTGTTACTATTCTTGTATTATCCATCATCATTCTAATCTTATTCCCCATTAATATAATGGGTTGGATAGGATCTAGAAACAGGAAAAGGAAGACACAAATGCAAAACTATCAACAGAGTGCCCATATGAAGGACCATACATGCATTCAATCATAATTCAAGTTCTAAATTTCCAACATGTGCAACAAAGGCTTCATTTTTGCACATCACAGGTGTTTACATTTTTCAGAGCTAACTATATACCTAATATGAACAAAAATAAAAACCACAGTGCCAATGACAATGAATTAAGAGTTGTATTATAAATGGCTTTGGAGACATTATATCACCACTTCCATAACTATTTGTTTTGCTTAATACACCTTTTGTTTTGTATTTATATATTTCTAGTATCAATTTAGTTTGCCTAAGTAATGTACTAAAGGACAGAAAGGTGTAACATAGCATATCTTAGTGTTTACAAAGGCTCCAACATGTTTACATGCATCAGCCTTGGTCAATTAATAACGGCTTTCCATGCTGCTTGATATCTGGCAGCCTCCCTATTCGGTCCCTTTTCCCAGAGGTCACAGATAACAGGCAAAATAAATGACTGTGGAAGAAGTAAGTATATCCAAACTGATTTCAAATACAGCCATAAGTGTTGTGCTGCATCCATCCTCACCTCCTCCTGCACAACATCTCTGGGCCCAATGGTGAAGAGGGGCAGGTCAGCGGTGGGGAGGGGGGTGAAGCCTCCAAATATCCGTCTGAGGGGTGGCATACTATTCCCTTCACTTCCTCCATCACCACCACCCTTGTGGAGGTCGTATGCTGTATTGATGATTTGATTTACAGGCACCCATGCCTCTTGCCGGTAATACATCTGGGAATATAATACCAGTATACAGTCAATCCTCATTTACAGTTGATTCACTGAAAGATGTTTCAGTATTAAGCTGTTGATGAATTAATACTGCACTGTTCTTCACTAAAAGTTGTTCAAGATGCCTTTTCATTAATCATTTCCATAACCTTATTATAGTCCCTTCACTACATGACATTTCCCTACGACAGAACCAAATTGCAACACAATAAGATATCACCATACTGAATGGGTTAAGTGTAATTTTTGGTTACATTTCTTGACTACACTTAACCATTCTTCATTAAAACAATTTGATACATACTGTAATACAGTGCACTCAGTGTTTAAGGTATGAGTTTGGATGATCTAAGGATGCTGGAAAAGTACAAGGTTTTTCAAAAGTCAGATTACAGTACTTACGAAAGGAAAAGGTAACAGCAGCAAGTCTTACAACACCCAGGAACATCTGCACATAAGCACTGCCAATGACAGTGGCCATACCAAACATACATTAGGAAAATTCCCCTGGATCATTATGTAATACAGTATTTCCATAGGTAACCTGGTAATTAAATCACCCTATAAAATATCTGAATACTGGGAGGTTTGAATGAAATGGTCTTAATCCTTATAGTAAACTCCTAAGTACAGTATCTGATTCCTGAGAAATGGTATGAACCAATAACAGCATACACTATATGAGTACAGTAAAACCTCACTATTACAGACTAATTGGGGCCCAAGCCTTTCCAAAAAGGCAAAATTCCGATAAAAGCGACATCCAGACTTCCTCCTGCTAATCCGCACTTTTTCCAATATATCGGACATTAGTCTGGATCGCACCAACAGTTTTTAAACTGTTTTCACCACCATTGCAGTACTGTACTGTATTATACATTCACAACAATACTGTAATCAAATGGTATAATATATAATACTGTATTATAATAATACTTTACTGTACACTGATAAACATGTCATTTATTTACGTTATTTTGGTGAATATAGCTGAAGTGGTCAGGTAGTCTGGGCTGCTTCTGGCTATACCGGACTTTTTTCGACATATAGAAATTTAGTCCGGTAGCTCCTCAATTCCGATAAAAGCAAATTCCGGTCTACTGAAGTCCGTTATATCAAGGTTTTACTGTAAATGTAATTTTTATCATTTTGAAATATGGAATCAAAAATGGCAAAAAAGTTACCTGATGAGAGAGCTTATTACTATACCCCTCCTTACCTTATGAATCTGGTGATACAACTATATTCTACTGGTTCATTCTTGTTGCTATCAGATAATTTATTCAGTTTAGTAAGGATCTCAAGTAGTGAATGGGTTAATGAAGGTTATAGCTAAATTCACAGAGTCTACCTTAAGCTGAATAAAATTGTCTGGAAGTAGTGAAAATATTAAATCCCTTGGCTTAGTGCATGTCACTTATAATTACTTTTACAATCCCCACTTTTGTTTTCTTTTCTTTTTTTTACCCGCCAAGTCCCGGCCAGTTTTTTACCCAGCCTACCCCCAGCTCCCGACCGATTTTTGACTTTTTGTTTTTTGGCTGAAACATTCACTTTTGGTGAGACACATCGAAAATTCATAGAGAAATTGCGGTCCTGAGGTTAAAAAAATGTTGATACAGGTGTCACTCAACCTAACGTTTTCCTTCTTTTTCAGGGTACCTGGCTAAAAAAAACGAACTATGGAAGGGTTAACTAATTCAAGCCACTTTAAATTACATATTTATTTCATTTATTTGGTAAGAATTTATGTGTAGTAAAAGTCTATATTGGTTTTCACACAATAATATAGGCGTTTATAAGCATTGTTCACTCACCCAAAACCCCAGTATATGGCACCTTCCTTTACGACATTACCACCTCATCACTTCTGTTTGTTTCTGCCTCTAGCTTCTTTGTTTCTTTGTCCTCCACCTCAGGAATCACTTTCACCGTGAATTTCGTCATTGGAGAGACCATGGGGCAACATACCTTTACTGGCTAGGTTACTGCTAACAGGTGAATTGCCCGGTGTGGGGGGAAGGGGGGGAAGGGGGGGTTAGAGGGGCCAGGCAGTATCACCACTTGACAGCAGGTAGAGGAAGCTCTCTCACATATGCCTACCAAAAATCACCCACAAATGTTGAAAAATGTGCACACAATAGGCCTTGCAATTGCATGACATACGATGCACATTGTTGGGTCTGTCCATGGAAAAAAGTAGCGACGTGCATCGTACATCGTTGGGACTCGGCGGGTTAAAGTGGTGATGGGGGTAAAGAAGCCTATATCTGGTCTTTTCAGTTCAAAAATTTTCTCTTCAGTTGAATAAAATTTAGGTGGCCCCAAGAATGAAATGAAACGTACATCATCAGACTGAAGTCAATAAAGGTATGTCATGAGGTTGATATGGTTGATGTGACTGCAATATATATATCTGCCACACTACCACTGTGGAATTAAGGGGTTCATCTTGACACAGCCAACAACCGTGGAGACAAGTGCTCTAAGTTCACTGTTTGCAGAATATTGTAACCTAATAACTCTCCCAACAACAAGACCCCTGATGGCCTAGTGAGCTAAGGCACTCCAAATGGATGTGGCTCATAAGGGTTTAAGTTCATGGAATGGATGGGGTTTACTGTTCATCTAGTTACATTCAAAGGCAAATACAGTAATTATTACTCCCACCTTAAATGTCTGGACTAAACTGCCTAGTCACTTGTCCTTTATGCTCCTGATGGGGCAAAAAAGGACTGGATGATAGATGGAATACTGGATGCATGAAACTCTCACTAAATTTTCTTAAATGGTGAGGCAATAATGTGTGTCTGGGCATGCAATGGGTCAACTCTGGAACTGCCTTCCTTTGTTTGTATTTTCTTCTGCATATGACCTCCAAATTTTTAAATGCAATGTGTCCAGGCATCTCAAAATGAATTGATCTTGGGTTTGAGTCTCTCTCTTCCTCTTTTTTTTTTTCTGGACGGAACAATCTTGCAGGCTACAAGCCTTTGGTTCCATCTTCCTTGCATAAAAAAACAAACAAATAACAGAATGTGCCATCAGAGGCTCAACTCAGCCTGAATCATTTAAAACCTTCACAATAGTCACCATTCAGTTTCTAGTGGTCTACCTTTAAACGCATGATCAAACACCCCACCACCACCTCTTATATCCTTCCCTGTGTGTTATTAACTCTGTTTTACTAAGTCTTTCTCCCCTCTCCTATGATGTGCTCTTCCCCCCAAAGTAATTGCTGTCTTTCTATGTACTGGAGTTTTTTAGGTCTTCCTCTTTTGTACTTTTTCTTTTGTTTTTGGACCCTTTCTCACCTCATCCTTAGGATGATGCTGGTGATGAAGACTGGAAGATGACAAAGGGTAAGGACAGAACTGCCTGGAGATACATTTGTTATAATAATCAGGATGACGAATCAGGCAACAGGCAGATATTTAATTAACCTGCTGTTTGACCTTTTACTGAATACTTCATTCCATGGTTTCCTGTAACTCAAGAAACCATTTAAACATTGAGTGGTAACCATATAACCAGATCATGGTATGATGTAGGGCTACAATGGTACCCCTGTTGGCTGGGTGGAGAAGAAAAATGTGGCATCCACACAGGAATCAAACCTCAACACTTCCCAGCACCTTGCTGTTGAAGGAGCTATCACCTGCAAGAGAATATTGGTTCATTGCACAGGATGGCCCTGCAGGGGTGGTTGCCTGCCTGTGGTTGATGGGTCTGTTTTGCCAGACAGACTGGGGCTGATCAATAATAACATAAAGTTGCAAAAATAAAATATCTTTTAGCATCTATGTAAAACCTGTTTCATATATGAAGGTACTGCAGTAACTTTAACACAAGGAAATGAAAACAGCCACCACTTCATCCACCCATCATGCATTCCTTTATTATCCCATCGGGAGCGTATGGACCCAGGCTTAGGCTATTCAGCCCAAAAACTGAAGGAGGGTGTGACCAGCCATTTAACCGTTAGCAGCATTACATGAACAATAAACCCCAAATGCTTGGATTTAAACACTAATGGGCTGCATCCAGTTGCAATGTCCTAACCAAATAAACCACTTTTTTTTTCTTTTTTTCTTTTTAATGCAAGGAAGAAGGAACCAAAGGCCAGGGCCCGCATACTGTTCCTTCCAAGAAAAAGTAAAAACAATACAAAAAGAGAGCCAAATTCAAGATCCATTCATTTCGAGATGCCTGGACACACTGCATTTGAAAGACTGGATATCATAGGAAGTAGGGAATACAGACAGAGGGAGACAGTTCCAGAGTTGACCGGTTGCATAAATGAAGGACTGGGAGTAACAGTTAACTCTTGCATTAGAGAGTTGGACAGAAAAGGGATGAGAGTTTGTTGCTAGACGGGTACTACGTGCCCGTCGTAGAGGTGGAGGGATGCAAGCAGACAGTTCAGAGGAACAGTGACATTTATTTGCTGGCTACATGGTTACCACCAAATGTAGTAAATGGTTTCTCGGGTTACAGGCAACTTTCTGGCTTATCACTCAGTGCTGAGGTATCTGAGGGTTGCACTTGGCTAAATGAGTGGGTGGTGGATGCCTCAACTTACCATAAAGAATCTTTAACCTCTTGAAGGTAGCCATCAACTGTAGTGCCATAATTTTAAGTGTAGTATCGTTTCGTTTCGTTTCGTTTTCGAAGGCTCCAACGTGCTTGCATGCGTCGGCCTTGGTCACCTAATGGCGGCTCTCCATGCTGCTCAATCTTTGGCAGCCTCCCTGTTCAGTCCCTTAACCCTTAGGTCACACTTACTGACCTCGTCTCATGTCTTTCTCGTTCTACCCCTCTCCCAGTATTAACACTTCTCACCCTCTGCACCCAGTTATCATCCCTCATCCTCTCCACATATCCAAACCACCCTCAGCCTACTTCTCCTCATCACAGCACCAATACATTCCAGTCCCATCCTACCTCTCAACTCAGCCCCCCCCCCCCAGGCCTTGCACACAGGGACACACTGCACAACCACCTAATCATTGTCATTTCTGTACGTTTAAGCCTGCGAATATCCTCTTCCTTTACTGCCCAGGTCTCACTACCATACAGCATCACACTCCTAACACATGCTGCATACAAAGACCCCCTAGCATGTAAGGAGAGTCCTCTCAATGTCAGGAAAGGCAGCTCCCTGAACTTCTTCAAACCACTTCTCACCCTAGCAACCGAGCTAACTCCAGCCCCACCTCCGGCACATAACATGTCTCCCAAATAACAAAACTCTTCCACACACTCAAGAGACTCACCAGCAAGTTCAATCCTTTCACGCCTAACAATCTCCACCTGCTCTCCCTGACAGGCCGCACACATAAAATCAGCATTATCTCGCAGTCTACCTCTAATACTGCACAAGATGGAATTACTTCCCACACCTTTGTGGCAAACTGCACATGGCCACTCTCCCTCCCCTCTGATTGTACTGCCACCAACCCTAGATAACATCACTTTTGTTTTATCTGCATTTACCCTTAAGCCCTTGTGCCCCATACCATCTCTCCACTTCTTAAATCTTTCCTCCACCTCCTTTTCATTCTCTGCAATCAACACCAAATCATCAGCATACAATATCTCCCATGGGGGTCCATCTCTGAAGTCACGTGAGAGGACTTCAAGTACCATGATAAACAACAAGGGACTCAAAACTGACCCCTGATGCACACCAACATTCACGGAAAACTCATCACTCAAAACTCCATTCACTCTTACCTGGGTGTGTGCACACATGTACATGGCCATAACCACCCTACCCAGCCACTCTTCCAACCCTAGCTTTCTCATTGCCCACTTCACCACCTCTCTAGGGATGCTGTCAAAGGCCTTTTCCAAATCAACAAAAACCAAATACAATTCCCTTTTCTTTTCAATATATTTTTCTTGAAGTTGTCGAACAATGAATATGGCATCAGTGGTCCCCCTGCCTGGCATCAACCCAAACTGCATCTCATCAATATTCACTCTTTCTCTAATCATACCTTGTAGAACTCTCTCCATTACTTTCATTACCTGATCTAAGAGCTTTATACCTCTGTAATTTCCCCTTTCCAGGGCATCACCCTTCCCTTTGTACACATTTACAATTACACTCTTCAGCCAATCATCTGGGACAACACACTCGTATAAACTGTAATCATATTTATCAGGTCAGTGACTAACATCACCCCAGTATCTCCTGGGATCATCTTAACCCAAAGTATTGTTGTAAATATAGTCTGCACAGTTCAATGTTTAGTCGTTAAGTCATATATTTAAGTTTAGTCTTAGTTAATATTCATGATGTGAGTATGATTCTACTATAATAATACCAAGTCGAGCAACTGTATGAATATGACTGACGTTTATACATATGGATCAGCCGATTCCCAGTGAATGCGCATAGCATCGTAAGCTTTAGCAAGAGTTAACAATCACGAATATCTTCCTTCACACTCTGATCCAGGAATTTATATGTCAGCTTTAATAGTGTTCCCCTTTTGAACTATGTAGTGATGAACTGTGAGTTGTCTGAATTACAATTGTTGATGATGGTCATTAGTTAAGAGCAAAATTTGCATTATTAGCCTCACGTTGCAAGTCACTGTAGGGCTATAAAACCAGCGTGATGATAAATTGTTCTGATTCTTATTTGTTTTGGCTTTGTTATAATTAAAATTCCTGTATGCCTATTACAAAAATTTTAAACATCGGAAGTCATTTTTCTATTGTATGCTGAGTGCAAACGTATTTTTCATATTCTTTAGAGACCTTAGAAGAGACTAATATTGCAAGTAATCAGTTAAAGTTGTAGCCAATTCCTGAATACAGCGATAGAAACTTTTATAAGACTGGGAGCAGCACACAATAGCAAGATTGCCGCTCCACTCTCTACTGTTGCAGGTTAGTGCTCAACCACTGAATTTTCTTCCCCCAACTCCCCAACTTATGTCATGTAAATCCTTATATACGTTAATATGTTAACTTGGTGATATTTCCCCTGACTCCTCTTGCACTGAATAATGAGACTGCCACTCCACTCTCTACCGTTGCAGACTTCGAGTACCTGAAGCTCCCTGGCTCGGGTCTAACTGCCTAACGCCCGTTTCACACTAAATTCCTCCCCTCAGCTCATGTACTCCAAGTGAATATCGGCTGGTCCACTTTGAATAATCCATCCATTTGGTATACTGTTTCTAACTGTATAAGATTTTTTTTTGAGTTGTACATATTTAGCCCTAAGAGAATGTTGAATATTGTGTCCATTTGAATATTTCACTTGAATATTGTGTCCATCTGAATATTTCACTTGAATATTGTGTCCATTTGAATATTCCACTTGAATATTGTGTCCATTTGAATACTGTATTTCGCTTGAATATTGTGTCCATTTGGTTATATTGTGTCCAATTTACATATGGTCTTTGAGTTATGTTGTAAATCTTGGCTTGAGAGAACATTCTTTGGAGATAATGTTTTAGGTTCCCAAAGAGTCCGAGACCACGGGATTACTGTATTCACTTGTATCAGCATCATTTTGAGCGTAAATTCAGTTTGTGAAGATTCGTATTTCTGTATATCTGTATCATCTGAATATTGATTTAGTTGTGAAGATCTATATTCTTAGAGTTATAGATTCTGGTTATACTTTGTTCTGTGTCAACCACAGTCTTGAAGAATAATTTGTCTTTCAGTTCTTGTTTGAAGAGTAATCTGTTTTTCAGTTCTTATTATTAAGTAAGTCTTAAGTTTAAGTCACTGTGAGTTTGAATTTTGCTATCCTCTAAGGAGTAATATATGAGAGATTGAGTGGCCAGCAAGGGGTACTAATATTTACTTGCTCATGCCCAGTAAATAAGTTCATGCTACCCTATTTACCATAATCTCTAAAGCCTCATTAAGATGAGGCTACCCTATTTGTCAATAAGATCACGCTACCCCCATTTCCCATATTCTCTATTGTCTGATCATCAGACTGGTGGCAGCTCAAATTCTGTTTATTACACTGACGACAAAATTCCTCATCATTACTCTGGTGGGAGCATAATCTCTAAGTTTCTGAACATTATGGTGGCAGCATAATCTCTAAGTTTCTGAACATTACGGTGGCAGCACAATCTCTAAGTTTCTGAACATTACGGTGGCAACAAAAATCCGGAACATTACACTGGTGGCAGCGGTGGGATGAGATATTGTTGTGGGATAAGATTTTGTTGTGTGATATTGTTACAGCTGATGAATGAATCGAGATAGAATCCCTCAATAACAGTAACCTAGAGGCCCACTTAATCTCGTGATATTTCTAGAATTAATGATCTTTAAAGCTCCTGGAGGACAAGCAAAATTATTCTTCACTGATAATAGAATGAATATCAACATGGAAATGCAGCTTATGTATTTTGTGGATTGGTCTAGTGAAAGGAGTAAAGTGGAAGTTGTTAATGGAAATTAGGGGTCACATGTCAAGAGCAGCAGAGTGAGACAGTACAGAAATAAGAGTTAACCCCTTCTTAACACCATGAGCTGGCGAGATAGTGTGAAAATTCAAATTAAAGAGGAAGAGGAACTTTCACCTAGACGTACTCAGTGAACGTATTAGACGAATTAGCTTAACGGTTCCCCACGAATCCATTGTATCCTCTATCTTCTAACCCTCATCCAACAATGAAAGCAAAAGGAAGCCTCACAAAGCCTCGTGATATTCCAATTCTGGGACTCCACCAGTTACAGGGCATCGAAGCAGCAGCACGGCTTTTTGAATTAGTGTAGATATTATATAGGCATTAGTATATATCTCATAACACAATGTACAGGATGTAGTGTCTGAATTCACATGATATCTGTACACAGTCTGTTGTCCCAGACTGTCAAGAGTCCTAACATATGATGTTTCTCAAAATATCCTCGTAGTCCAAACAACCAAGAAACTCATGATGTATTCAAACACGTGGAAGTCCACAGGATACTTATCAGACACTACTACCTTACCTAAACATCCTTTCCCACCTGTATATAATGCCAGAGAGAAGCCCTTCACAGCAGAGAAGGGGATAGAGAATGCCCGAGAGCACAATTAGGGCAGAGTAAGGAGAAAGGGGAGACTGGCCGTCACGCTAAGCTCGTTTGTAAATCACTATCAAGATAACTGTACAATAAAACTCAGTAATCCAAGAGTGCTGTAACTCATCTCGTTGATAAAACATCTCACGAATTTATTCTGGTTGTGCTAAATAATCCATAATCGACTTCTCTACTACAAAAACCTTCGACCACGTTACCGAGATTGGTGGCAAGCGGTAAAAATGAACCAAGTACGATAAACTACATTATCGAGATAATACGCCTCACGACTTTATTCTGGTTGTATCAAATAATCCATCATTGACTTCCCAACAAGTACCTCCGACCACGCTACCGAGATTGGTGTGCAGCAGTAACAACGAACCCATCTACGAGAAACTACGTTAAACTACAATAAATTACTACAATAAATTACGTCATCAAGATTGGTGTGCAGCGGTAACCACAAACCCACTACGACCACTTAGCAGCGGTAAACAAAACCGATTAACGTCTGAACCAAAGCGATCAAACAAACATAACGTCTCGGTCCTAACCACCTCAACTCCACAATTTACAAGAAACAATAGCTTACGTCTATCAACAACTCTACAAGCTTACAAGTTAATCACAATGACTAAGGAAAATCAAGTACTACAAAATAAGAAGAAAATAAGCAAACAAAGAGGTGAGAAATTACAAACAACACAAGAAGAGTGATGAGGGAGGAAATTCCGCTAGCAGTCTGACCCAGCATGATGAGCTAAGACGCTGCTGACTTTCCCATACCTCCACCACCCTCCACCACGACCTCCACCACGATCCCCCACCTACTCCACCACGACCCCCACCACCATCATCTCCACCACCAGGAAGAGGCGAGCGAGTGTCTGCCTACCCCAGTGATGACCGAACGATGCTGACGTGTTGATCTTCAACAACAACACCTACCTCACCACAACTCATACCAGGACCCTGACCTACCCTACCAACACGCTTCAGCCATCATCACTATCGTCATTAGCAGCACATTAACCAGTATTCCCAGCAAAGTTAATATCAGTGAGTTGAACATTTACTCTATTAGTTTAACAGTACCACTTCATTATACAATGATAGACAATTATAATTCCTCACATCAACATATAATACAAACATATGAATATCTAGTGAGATCAGAGAATCAAAATATTAGTACACATGAATCCTTCATATTACAGTGACAAGAAAAATCAAGTGAAAATGCCTAATACAAATGGAGCTAGCAACAGTGTGCTATACTCAACCACACACATTAGTACTTTCAACCTATACCTCAGGATGAATTTAAAAATGAGCAAACATACAAAGTTGACTTCACAACCTTTGGAGGACTCTAGTGTCAAGTGATGTGTGGTACAAAGGAAACTATGTGAATACTGTACATATTGTAAATATTAGCTATCTAATTTTATATAAAATAACAAAATATGGGTTATATATAATGTCATCAAAATTCAAACTGTTAAGCCAATACACCTGTGGTGTCTCACTAAGCTGTCTCACTAGGCTAAACACCTGTGGTGCCTTACTAGGCCAGTACACCCATGGTGTCTCAAATAATAAACCCATTGTGTCTCAAATAATATACCCATGGTGTCTCAAATAATAAACCCATGGTGTCTCAAAAAATAATATATCCATGGTGTCCCAAATAAACTGTGCAACATAATTAAGCCAATACACCCATGGTGTCTCAAATAAACTGCAACACAGTTAAGCCAATACACCTACAGTATGGTGTCTCAAATAAGCAAGTACTGTACATCAAATATGCGTAATTCATGATATGATTGTATTGCTATTACTGTACAAGTTATATACATATGTATCAGTTATATAACTACAAATGCTTCCATTACTGCAATTATGTTACAATTCCTACAATTATGTAGCTACAAACGCTTCCATTACTACAATTATGTTACAAGTGCTACAATTATGTAACTACAAATGATCACATTACTGCAAATACGTTACAGTTGCTAAAATTATGTAACTACAAACTATAGCATTACTGCAGTTATGTTTCAATTGCCACATTATGGCTAACACAATTATGTAACAGTTGAATTAACAAAATATAACTACAATTTTATGGCCAACACAATTATGTAAAAGTTGCATTAACAAAATGTAACTACGATTTTATGGCCAACACAATTATGTAACAAGTACATTAACAAAATGTAACTACAATTCTTTGGCCAACACAATTATGTAACAGGTGCATTAACCAAATATAACTTCAATTCTATGGCAAACACAATTATAACAGATGCATTAACAAAATGTAGCTACAGTTTTATGGCAAACACAATTATGTAACAGTTGCATTTACACAATGTAACTACAACTGCATTACACAATGTAACTGCAGTTATAATACAATATTCATACAATTAGGCTTACTTTAATTATACTATTATATCTCATTTATATATGAATGTATACAGCAAGTCCTTCTCATATATATTGTATAACTGACTACAGTAGACTTGCCATTATATTATTTTAATATTACTATTATGCAGTATATGTACAATTCTATAACTACAATGACTACATTATCCCAATTGAAAGGAATGAGAGAGTGTTCCTGATTGGAGATATGAATGGAAAAGTAGGGAATGAGAAGGTGGATGGAGTGGTTGGTGAGTGGGGTGTGCCTGCAGAGATGGATGAGAATGGCAGTGCTTTAGTGGACATTTGTGCTGGGAGGGGGTTGGTGATAGCCAATACCCTCTTCAGGCACAAAATGATCCATAGGTATACATGGCGAGTGGTGAGAAGAGAGGACGGGGGAATGAATGAACGGAAGGCAATGATTGACTATGTGTGTGTGGATGAAAGGATGAGAAGATGTATAATGGACGCAAGAGTATATAGAGGTTGGGGGAGTGGACTTTCTGACCACCACTTGGTGGTGGCCAGAATCAGAATCCAAACAAGATGGAGGAAGAGAAGAAGGGAAAGACAGGAGGAAGTATTTGTTACAAGGAGGGTAGAAAAGTTACAAGAGGATGGAATAAAGGCCGAATATAGAAGGGAAGTGGAGGAACGATTGGGTAAATATAGATTGGAGCAGATGGGGGACGTGGAGGGTGTGTGCAAGGTATTGACAGAAGAAATCTGTGCAGCATGTGAGGTGGTGTGTGGGGTGAAGAGGAGACGAAAGGGGGTTCAGGGAACAGCATGGTGGACCGAAGAGGTGAGAGAGGCTGTGGCACAAAAGAAGAAAGCATATAATGAGTGGATAAGAACCAGGGGCAACGAAGAAGCTGAGAGACGGACGAGAGAGTTATATGTAGTGAGGAGGGGAGAGGTGAAAAGATTAGTAAGAGAGAGTAAGAAGAGAGTGGATGAGGAATTTGGAAGGAATTTGAGTGCAAAGTGGAGGGAATGTAAGAAAATGTTCTGGAAGGAGGTAAAGAGAGCTAGACAGGGTGCCAACGAAGGCAGTGGGGGTGTGAAAGATAAAAATGGTAGATTACTAGTGGAGAAGGGAGAAAAAGTAAACAGATGGAGAGAACACTTCAATGAACTGTTGAACATAGAGAATGAAAGTAATGCAAGTATAAGTGGCTGGGGAATGGCAGGGAGAAGGAGGGTTGTGAGAAGAGAGGAAGAAATCACCAGGATGGAAGTGGTGGAAGCAATGAAGAAAGTTAAAATGGGGAAAGCCCCAGGAATTGATGGAGTGTGTGGTGAAATGCTGAAGCATGGGGGAGAGATAGTAATAGAATGGATGTGGAAGGTGTGCAGATTGGCTTGGGAGGAGGGTAGAGTCCCGGAGGACTGGAAGTCAGGTATAATTATTCCTCTGTACAAAGGAAAAGGGGAAAAAGCAGTGTGTGGTAATCATAGGGGCATTTGCCTTCTCAGTGTAATAGGAAAAATATATGGTAGGATACTTATTGACAGAGTTAGGGAAATTACTGAGGAATTAGTTGGAGAAGAACAAGGAGGTTTTAGGAAGGGAAGAGGTTGTGTAGACCAGATATTCATTCTTAGATCCGTAGTGGAAAAGTTTCTAGAGAAGGGCAAGAAGTTGTATGCAGCCTTCATGGATCTGGAGAAAGCATATGACAGGGTGGACAGACAAGGTTTGTGGAAGGTATTAAGAATATATGGAGTGGATGGGAAGTTGTTGAAGGCAGTGAAGAGTATGTATGAGGGTGCTAAGGCTGCAGTGCGTGTGGATGGCAAACTGAGTGAATCTTTCCATTTGAAGGTTGGATTGAAACAAGGATGTGTCATGTCTCCATGGTTGTTCAATCTGTATATAGATGGGGTTATAAAAGAGATACAAGGTCGGGCAGTGGATGTTGGAGCGGCCCTAGTGAGAGAGGGCAGTGTTTGGAAACTACCTGTACTGTTGTTTGCAGATGATACTGTGTTGTTGAGTGAAGACGAAGGGGAGCTGCAAGGCTTGGTAGATGAGTTTGGGAGAGTGTGTAAGAAACGGAATCTAAAGGTGAATGTGGGGAAGAGTAAAGTGATGGTCTTCGAGAGAAGTGAAGCCAGTGAGTGTACAGTGAGATTGGATGGGAAGGAAATGGAGAATGTGAGTGAATTTAAGTACTTGGGCAGTGTGATGAGTAAGGATGGTAGTCTGGAGGGTGAAGTGCTCGAAAGGGTACAGCAGGGAAGGAAGGTTGCTGGTTCGTTGAAAGCAGTGATAAGAAACAGGGAGGTGAGCATGGAAGTGAAAAAGTTGTTACATGACAGTATTGTGATACCAACTCTGACATATGGAAGTGAAGCTTGGACCCTGTTGGAAGGACAGAAGTCAAGAGTGAGAGCAGTGGAAATGAGTTATTTGAGAGGAGCATGTGGAGTCACATGGAGAGACAGACTAACAAATGAGGAAGTGAAGGAGCGTTGTGGTGTGCTTGAGGACGTGATGGGAAGCGTTAGGAGAAACACGTTAAGGTGGTTTGGGCATGTGGAGAGGATGGAGAGTGAAAGATTGACGAGGAGAGTGTATGTGAGTGAGGTGGAGGGGGCGAGAGGGAGGGGGAGGCCGAGGATGAGATGGAGGGATGGAGTGGAGAGGTATATGAGAGAGGGGTGTGTGAGTTGGGAGCGTGGTAGTGAAATGGCAGGGGACAGAGTGACATGGAGGCGATTTGTTTGTGGCCACCCCGTTCGGGATTGAGGCGTCTGGCAATAGATAGATAGATAGATATTAAGGACAATATTTTCTGTCATTGGTATGACAGTGGGCATGACCGAGCGATATGTAGATATTATACAGGGATTAGTATATATCTCATAACACAATGTACAAGATGTAGTGTCTGATTTCACATGATATCTGTACACAGTCTGTTGTCCCAGACCATCAAGAATCCTAACATATGATGTTTCTCAAAATATCCTCGTAGTCCAAACAACCAAGAAACTCATGATGTATTCAAACACGTGGCAGTCCACAGGATACTTATTAGACACTACTACCTTACCTAAACATCCTTTCCCACCTGTATATAATGGCAGAGAGAAGCCCTTCACAGCAGAGAAGGGGATACAGAATGCCCGAGAGCACAATTAGGGCAGAGTAAGGAGAAAGGGGAGACTGGCCGTCACGCTAAGCTCGTTTGTAAATCACTATCAAGATAACTGTACAATAAAACTCAGTAACCCAAGAGTGCTGTAACTCATCTCGCTGATAATACATCTCACGAATTTATTCTGGTTGTGCTAAATAATCCATAATCGACTTCTCTACAAGAATCTTCGACCATGCTATTGAGATTGGTGGCAAGCAGTAAAAACAAACCAAGTACGATAAACTACATTATCGAGATAATACGCCTCACGACTTTATTCTGGTTGTATTAAATAATCCATCATTGACTTCCCAACAAGTACCTCCGACCACGCTACCGAGATTAGTTGAACAATGTGATTTGGATGATGTGATGCGCATGCAGATTGCGAAGGGTAGAGTAAGTTTCATTTATAACAACCAGACAAAACACCGAGTAGTCTCATAGTCAGTGTTTAAGGAATTTCTTCGAACAGAGTTTGCATCGAAGTCAGTATTGATTGGGCTTGGCAGGAATTAGAATCAATGTGTTATGATTGGATAGAGTCACCCCAGGCTTTCACACACCATTTCATCAGCCAGCATGTGGCGATAGAGCATAAATTCCCTAACGAAAAGTTCCCCAATGGCGACAAAGCAATTAAGCGGAAGCTGTAGTATGGCTTACCTCTCTCGTCACAAGAAAAACTTGAGGGATTCCTAGACGACGAGTACCCATTAAAGAAGCTCCTAGATAGAGATGAACATGAACGTCTGTTGTTGGAAGTGAATCAGACCCCTTGTGTCAATGCGGTATCTGCCGAGAATAACGTCAAGGGAAGAAAACTCGAGAATCTGTCGTTGCTGTCCATCTCGGTGAACCAGACAGATCATTCAAGTCCAGATGGACCGAAAGATGAGGCGGAAGAATTAAAACGCCAGGTCCGCGAGCTCAAATCTAGACTAGTGTGAGCAAATAAAGGGCAACCTAGCAAATCCAGAACATCTAGCGGTAAATATTGTGCCCACTGTTTAGCTTCATCACGTAGTCTCCAAAAGAGTTGGCGGAAACCTCCTCCTGGACATTGTTTTGACTGCCGCAGACCCGGATGTCATCGTGGAGACCGTGGGTGTCCTGGATGTAATTATAAACCTCCAAAACAAAATGACTCCAAATCGAAAGATTCGCAACATCCACCCCAGAAATAATAACTAACCGGTGGTCATACATCCCCCACCATCAGTGTAGTGATAAATGGAAAGATAGAAGCTATAGATGATACCGAGAGTAGCTACACTCTAATTAAGGAATCAGCTGTCCAGCAAATTGGGGGAGAAGTAAATACATGGCGAAACCCGCCTCGTTTATATGGAGTCACAGGCGCCCCTTTGAGAATTTTAGGAATGCTGCAGGGAGAAATCGGAGTCGGAGATGAGAAGATCCATAAACAATGGTTCCCGGTAGTACCAAATTCTTATATCAATACAAATCTGCTACAAGGCTGCAAAGTACTAGGTCTTCTCATGTGGGATGGAGGAAAGACAGTCATGTTATGGGGAGGTGCCCCTTATGTTGTGAATCATATTCGCCAACAAAGGAACAAAGCTGAAAGGGTGAAGGCTGACCCAGTCAAACCCTCCAACCCATCACGATACTTCTGGCAAATCTGCTTACCACCATGAAAGTAGACCCATATCAGTCTAAGTTTATGCTCGTCCCTGTAAAAGAAGATCCGGGCATTAACCCTATCATTTATCCTCAACCTAGGGTCAGCCACACCAGTCACTCTTATTTAGTCAAAGTCATTTCTGAGAATTCCATCTACTTCCCACTCACTACGACTAAGAAGGAGAAGGTATTTCATAAGGGCACAATTGTTGGGATCATACGAGAGAATTGATAATCCACCTCCTGGTAGGGTTAATGTCACTCAAATTCACAATGACCTTCTCCCAGAAAATGATCAAGTCAGACAAAACAGGACACGTGTTCAGAGGTTGAAAGAACTAATTAGAGAACTAAACTGGCAACATCTCACTAAAGCCCAGCAAGAAGACTTAACTCAGTTAATCATTAAGCACGACTCTCTCTTTATTCTCGACAAAAGTGAGTTAGGACTCATCAGTGGCCCTCCTGCTCATATTAAAGTAGCTGATCCTCAGCCCAGTCGTGGACCCATGTACCGCTATCCCGAACAAGCGAAGCAGATCATTGCACGTATGCTAGAAGATATGGAGGACAGAGAAATCACAGAATGATCTACTGCAGCCTGGTTGTCACCTATTGTACTTGTAAATAAGCTGGATGGTAACAAATGCATGTGTCTCGATTATCGTCATGTGAATCTACACCTCGCGGCTGACGTCTACCCCCTCCCACGGTTGGATGAACTAGTTGAACAAGCGGTCAGACATCAGTATTATGTCACTCTTGACATGTGAGAGGCATATTTCCAAATTCTGTTAGATGAAGAAAGTCGTGACCTCACTACCTTCAGTAACGGAGTCGCACTACAGTGGAGCCCCTCATATAGCGTTTTTTTTAGTGGCGAATCCATGGATAGCGACAGGAATGAAACTATCCCTTAGTGATTAATGCTGCACGGTTAGCGTAAATCTGCTAGGCATTTAACACGTAGCGAGCAGGTGGGCAGAGTTGCCAAGGTCAGACCCTGGTAACACTGATAGTAAGTGCGAGTCTATTGTCATTCAGTTCATTGACCCATGTGGAGTGAAAGAATGTATCTTAAGCTTTTCTTATAACTAATCTCCAACTATCTCTCTCCTACCAAATTTTAGTTTTAAATTTTTCCTTTACCTTTACTCTTCTCTTGGGGGAATGCCGGTATCTAGGTGATACTGACGGGTGGAAGGTGAACCTCCCAGCAGTTACCCCAAGAAGAAGAAGAAGATTGTTTGTTTATCCACACGCCGCGTATTCATTCAACTTGTCACAATCTCGCCATTATTAAAGTTTTTTGTGACCTTCCATTTATTGTCTAGCTACTGAGTGTTCTAATATCATGGCTTCAACTTTGGGGGCTGGCCCTAGTGGTGGTGGTGGCCCAGGGAAAAAACAGGAAGTGCTGGTAATGTAAAAGTGACTGAAAAGGCCAGACAATACATGCATGGCAAGCCAAAGAAACAATACTGTGTGGAGGAAAAGAAAAAGATAATTTTTTTAATATGTAGTATATGTTTAATGTACTGAAGAAATATGACGTGATCATTTCGTTTCATTTCGTTTTTGAAGGCTCCAACATCTTGCATGCGTCGGCCTTGGTCACCTAATGGTGGCTCTCCATGCTGCTTGATCCCTGGCAGCCTCCCTGTTCAGTCCCTTAACCCTTAAGTCACACTTAATGACCTCGTCCCATGTCTTTCTCGGTCTACCCCTCCCAACCCCTCCCCCAATATTAACACCTCTCACCCTCTGTACCCAATTATCATCCCCCATCCTCTCCACATGTCCAAACCACCTCAGCCTACATCTCCTCATCACAACACCAATACACTCCAGTCCCATCCTGCCTCTCAACTCTTCCATCGTAAACCCAGCCCCTTCAGGCCTTGCACGCACGGACGCACTGCACATCCACCAAATCATTGTCATTTCTGTACGTTTAAACCTGCAAATATCCTCTTCCTTTACTGCCCAGGTCTCACTACCAAACAGCATCACACTCCTAACACATGCTGCATACAAAGACCCCTTAGCACGTAAGGAGAGTCCTCTCAATGTCAGGAGAGGCAACAGCTCCCTGAACTTCTTCCAACCACTTCTCACCCTAGCAACCGAGCTAACTCCAGCCCCACCTCCGGCACATAACATGTCTCCCAAATAACGAAACTCCTCCACACACTCAAGAGACTCACCTGCAAGTTCAACCCTCTCACGCCTGACAATCTCCACCTGCTCTCCCCAACACGCCGCACACATGAAATCAGCATCATCTCGCAGTCTACCTCTAATACCACTATGTCTCATGTGCACCCACTTATCACAAACATTACACAAGATAGAATTGCTTCCCACACCCTTGTAACTGCACATGGCCACTCTCCCTCTTCTCTGATTGTACCGCCACCAACCCTAGATATCATCACTTTTGTTTTATCTGCATTTACCCTTAAGCCCTTGTACCCCATACCATCTCTCCACTTCTTAAATCTTTCCTCCGCCTCCTTTTCATTCTCCGCAATCAACACCAAATCATCAGCATACAACATCTCCCATGGGAGTCCATCTCTGAAGTCACGTGAGAGGTCTTCGAGCACCATGATAAACAACAAGGGACTCAAAACTGACCCCTGATGCACACCAACATTCACGGAAAACTCATCACTCAAAGCTCCATTCACTCTTACCTGGGTGCGAGCACCCATGTACATGGCCATAACCACCCTAACCAGCCACTCTTCCAACCCTAGCTTTCTCATTGCCCACTTCACCACCTCTCCAGGGACTCTGTCAAAGGCCTTTTCCAAATCAACAAAAACAAAATACAATTCCCTTTTTTCTTTCCAATATATTTTTCCTGAAGCTGTCGAACAATGAATATGGCATCAGTGGTCCCCCTGCCTGGCATAAACCCAAACAGCATCTCATTGATATTCACTCTTTCTCTAATCATACCTTCTAGAACTCTCTCCATTACTTTCATTATCTGATCTAAGAGCTT
>JAGKTI010005065.1:0-46996 GCA_018397915.1 Birgus latro
CTGGAGCCAACCCACCCCTGAATCTCATCTTTTATATATTTCTGCCCATAATCATGCTAAGTCTGTTCTTCGCTCTGCTAAAAATAATTTCATCCGTGCTAAATGTTCTCAACTCTCCAACTCGAATTCTTCTCACTCCTTCTGGCACTTTGCCAAAAACCTTTCTAACAACTTTACCTCATCATCCTTCCCTCCTCTTTTCTACTCTGATGGCTCTGTAGCTATTTCTTCTACTGATAAAGCAGATCTCTTCTCTCAGACTTTCTCCTCCACTTCCACCTTAGACGATTCCGGTGCTATTCCGCCATCACTTCCCTCCTCTGACTTCTTCTTGACTGACATTAAAATTTCTTCAGCTGTTGTATTTTCTGCCATCACTGGCCTCAATACTAACAAGGCATATGGTCCTGATGGAGTCCCTTCTGTTGTCCTCAAAAATTGTGTTTCTGTGCTTACACCCTGCCTAGGTAAACTCTTTCACCTTTGTCTCTCAACTTGTACCTTTCCTTCTTGCTGGAAGTTTGCTCTCATTCAGCCAGTCCCAAAGAAGGGTGACCATTCTCAACCCTCTGACTATCGTCCAATTGCTTTAACATCCTGTGTCTCAAAAGTTTTCATGTCAGTTCTTAACAGAAAAATTTTTAAGCATCTTTCCTGTCACAACCTTCTTTCTGATTGTCGGTATGGGTTCCGTCAGGGACGCTCCACTGGCGATCTTCTCACCTACCTTTCAGACTCCTGGTCATTCTCCTTTTGGTACTTTGGCGAAAGCTTTGCCATTGCACTTGACATCTCAAAGGCTTTCGATCGAGTCTGGCATAAATCTATAATTTCCAAACTGCCCTCCTATGGTTTCTATCCTTCTATCTGTGCCTTCATCTCTAGCTTCCTTTCTGGTTGTTCTATGGCCGCTGTTGTAGACAGCCATCATTCTTCTCCTAGACCTATCAACAGTGGTGTTCCTCAGGGCTCTGTCCTATCACCAACTCTCTTCCTTTTATTCATCAACAACCTTCTAAGCTGTACATCTAACCCTATCCACTCATATGCTGATGATTCCACCCTTCACCTTTCCATTCGGTTTCTGCAATGTCCATCTCAGCAGTTACTTCAACAAAAAAGGGATGAGGCTATGGCACACCTAATGTCTGACTTGGCTTGTATCTCTGATTGGGGTAAAAATAATCTTGTTATTTTTAATGCATCAAAAACTCAGTTCTTCCGCTTATCAACCCGACAAAATCTTCCCCAGGGTTACCCACTAATGTTTAATAATGAACAGTTATGTCCTGCATCATCCTTGAACATGCTTAGGGTTTCATTCTCTCGGGATTTGTCTTGGAAAGAACATATTACATCTCTTGTTAAATCTGCTTCCAAGAGATTAGGTGTGCTGGGCCGATTCCGAACTTTCTTTCCCCCTGCACAGTTGTTGACCTTGTACACGGATTTTATTCGCCCGTGTTTGGAGTACAACTCTCATGTGTGGGGAGGCTCTCCACATGCAGCTCTTCTCAATAGGGTGGAGTCAAAGGCTTTTCGTCTCATTAGCTCCCCTCCTCTTACTGATTCCCTTCAACCTTTGCCTCTTCACTGCACTATTGCATCTTTATCTCTCTTCTATCACTACTTCAACGGTCACTGTTCCTTTGAACTGTCTGCTTGCATCCCTCCACCTCTACGATGGGCACGTAGTACCCGTCTAGCAACAAACTCTCATCCCTTTTCTGTCCAACTCTCTACTGCAAGAGTTATCCGTTACTCCCAGTCCTTCATTTATGCAACTGGTCAACTCTGGAACTGTCTTCCTCTGTCTGTATTTCCTACTTCCTATGATCTCCAGTCTTTCAAACGTAGTGTGTTCAGGCATCTCGAATTGAACGGATCTTGAATTTGGCTCTCTTTTGTGTTGTTTTTGCTTTTCCTTGGAAGAAACAGTATGCAGGCCTGTGGCCTTTGGTTCCTTCTTCCTTGCATATAAAAAAATAAATAAATAAAAACATATGTCCTCCTCCTCATCACTCGTTCCTTAAGCACCATGTCACAAATCAACAGTTTGTGCTGCTGCACACACTCCTTGCTTATAACCTTAACATCCATCACTAACCTCCTATCAACCCTTTTGACCAGAAAATAATCTATCTGACTACTATTTCCCCTGGACTCGTACGTAATCAACCGACTCATTCTTTTTTTAAAATGTGTGTTGTACACAATCATGTCCATAGCCTCCCCAAACTCGAGTATTCTTTCCCCTTCCGCATTCCTCACACCATATGCACATCCTCCATGGACTCCTTCATAACCTTGAGCTGCTTCACCCACATGACCATTTAAATCCCCTCCCAGAACCACTACCTCATCATTGTCCATACCACTTACTACACGTATTAAATCATCCCAAAATCTGTCCTTCTCTGCATCATCCAATCCTACCTGTGGAGCATATGCCGATATAAATGAAATCATTTTCTTACCAATCAGAATTTTCACTACTAATATCTTATCACTTACTCTCATAACATTCATAACACATTCCACCCATTTCTCCGCAAGCAACACACCCACACCCCATATCCTTCAGTTCCCCCCTGCCAAAACAACTTATAGTAGCAATCCTTCCCAACAATCTTTCTGGCTGATCCACCCCTGTACCAGACTTCCTGCAAACATTCCACATCCACCCACCTCCTACTGAATGCCTCAACGACTTCCCCCGCTCTTCCCCTCAAACTTCCCACATTCCACGAACCCAATATATACTGACATGACAGATCAAACATTAGTGCAGTGCCAGATATTTCTGTTTATCCATGTACTGTATTTTGACTTTGGACACAGAACAGAATCTGGATGGTTTTCACTTCCTTAATGTTTATATAAGATATGTCTTCTACTCTTACATGTTGTAATTAAATTTTGGAACTAAATATCATGTGCAACCTTTTACACGGCTGTGTCCACAGTAAATATGATCATCTTCTCCCATTATCTTTGTGGGTGCTCACACCCAGTTAAGGGTGAATGGAGATTTGAATGCTGAGTTTTCCATGAATGTTGATGTGCACAGGGGTCAGTTTTGATCCCCTTGTTGTTTATCATGCTACCTGAAGCCCTCTCACATGACTTCAGAAATGGACTCCCTTGGGAGATGTTGGATGCTGATGATTTGGTGTTGACTGCAGAGACGGGAGGTGGAGGAAAGATTTAGGAAGTGGAGAGATGGTATGGGACACAAGGGCTTAAGAGTAAATACATAGAAATCAAAAGTGATGGTATCTAGGCCTGGTGGCAGCACTGTCAAAGTAGAGGGAGATTTTCCATGTGTGATTTGCCACAAGGGTGTGGGAAATAATTCTGTCTTGTGCAGTGTCAGTGATAAGTGAGTGCACAAGAGATGTAGTGGTATTAGAGGTAAACTGCGAGATAATGCTGATTTCATGTGTGTGGTGTGTTGGGGAGAGCAGGTGGAGATTGTCAAATGTGAAAGGATTGAACTTGCTTGTAAGTCTCTTGAGTGTGTGGAAGAGTTTTTGTGTTTGGGAGACATGTTTTGTGCTGGAGGTGGGGCTGGAACTAGCTCTGTGGCTAGAGTGGGGAATGGTTAGAAGAAATTCAGGGAGTTGTTGCATCTTCTGACATTGGGAGGGTTCTTCCTCCATGCTATGGGATCTTTGTATGTTGCATTTGTTAGGAGTGTAATGCTAAATGGTAGTGAGACTTGGGCAGTAAAGGATATTTGCAGGCCCAAACGTACAGAAATGACAATGATTGGGTGGATGTGCAGTGTGTCCCAGAGAATGAGGCCTGAAGGGGGGCTAGGTTTACAGTGGAAGAGTTGAGGGGTAGGATGGGACTGGAGTGTATTGATGCTGTGTTGAGGAGAGGTAGATTGAGATGCTTTGGGCATGTGGAGAGGATGGTGGATGATAAATGGGTGCAGAATGTGAGAAGTCTCAGTGTTAGGGGTAGGAGTGCGAGGGGTAGACTGAAAAAAACCTGGGACAAGGTCATTGAGTGTGACCTCAGGGATAAGGGACTGATTAGGGAGGTTGCCAGAGATCAAGCAGCATGGAGAACTGCCATTAGGTGACCACGACCGACGCATGCAAGCACGTTGGAGTCCTTATATTGTAAATAAAAAAAAGAGAAATGGAAGTATACTGTGGGGGCTCCACATCACCCTTGAGTTTTGCTGTAGGTGGCTATGAGGAGTCAGCCAGGGCCGAGGAGAGGGGGGGAGGGGCAGCTGGGAAAAACCCCGGGGCCTGGGCCCAAGGGGGACTCCACACCCTCCAAGATAGTGTTAAAAGGGAGGAAAATACTGTATAACAGCTTACTGTAGTTGATTCTATAGTGACACGTTGGATTTCTAAACAAACAAATCCATAGCCATAATCACTCGAACCTGTGAATTTTTTACAGTTGAGGTTAATCCTACGGTGTAATAATTTGCACTACTGGGGGCATATTATTTACTGATAAAATTTTAAGAAGTTTTCTGTTCATAATGAATTGTCATGGTGTGGAACATGCGCTTGTCAACCAGATAAGTAGTTGGCAAGCCAGCAATGGTGTCCTCCATGTTTATGTTGTAGACTTTGGTGATTATCTTATGGCATGGGATGACATCAAAAGCTTTTTTAATGCTTATTAATATATAAATTTATGTTGTACGGGTCTGATGGAGTTGGTGCCAACAGATGCATTTTGTATGAGGTTCATTGATAAGGTGTTTGTGGAGTGTAGTGCACTAAAATCATGTTGTGAGGGAGCAAGGTGTGATTTTGTTAAGAATTATGCATTCATTTATCACAGATGTCATACTAAGTAGCATAATGGGCCTGTATGAAGAAAGATGTATTGAGTCCTTGTTTGATTGAAGTATGTTGATGATTTTTCCATGTTCCCAAATGTTAGGAATGCTACAATGTACATTTGAGTTATTGCTGGTATTTTTTGAGCATCTGGATGCCTTGTTGGCCCTAAATATTGCAGGTGTAGATTGTTGATGCCATCTGGCCCTGTGCTTGTTGAGGTCTTTGTTTTTGTGATAACATTAGAAAATATCCCCAGTGTGTTAATAGCATATGATGTTAATACAACAGCCCCCTCATAGGTGAACACACAGACATTGGACAGCCAAGGATCCCTTATTCTAAAACAATTTGAACACTTAATCATTCTAAATAATCGCTGTTCTCCCAGCACAACCTCCACACAGATGCAGTGAGATGTCCTCCTCCCCTGATTTCACTCTGTATGCCCCTACCCTACCCATTCACACTTCCTGGGAAATAGTACATAATCTCACATCAGGGCAACTCACCATCATCATATCACATACAGTGAAAGTGAAGTCAGACGGAGAAAGGAAAACTATCACCATTTACAAATTTGCTTAAAACACAGAGAAGTGTAGTTTTAGTGTAGATTCTTTATCAAACAGTGACTGCAGTTGACACCTTTAATAGAATCATTTCAACAGCTAGCAGCTTTCATATCCGTAGTCGCAACACCAATAACTCTAACCCTAACTTTTCCCACAGATAAAACAGCTTAAGAAGAACAGAGGCAACACCAATAACTCTAACCCTAACTTTTCCCACAAATAAAACAGCTTAAGAAGAACTGAAAGAAAATGAAGATTACTGAACCCACGCTAGCACAACTTGAAGCCTTGCACATCGTAAACAACCCCATACATGGCAAAATACATACACATGAGAATTGGGAACACTTTATAGACACCCATGATCATAAAACAAACAGCAGCCAGTTTGGAAAATAATAAATAGAACATCCAAAACCTTGCCCTCAGCAGCACACGATGGCCAAATGCAGGGCTGTTTAACTGCTCTAGAAGTAGGGCTGAATTATGAAACTCAGATTAACAAAAGGGCCATATATTATTTTACCTGTACTGTATTTTTTCCTCCCCTCTGTCTAAACACTTATACACAGAAAAAAATGAGATTTTCCTATGTTATTTGCATTTCCATTTTCTGCAAAATACATAAATTAAAAAAAAAAAAAAACTTTCTGTTTTATGCTTCGTTATTTGTTTATTTTCATTCTTCTGAGCCGTTCAAAGGGCGAGACAAAAACAACTTAAGGGCTGGATTTAGCCCAAGGGCTGCCAGTTGAATAGCCCTGCCCTAAGGGAACCATCCAAAGCAAGGGATCACAGGCAGACAAACTAATGAAATATTATGCATTAATAGGTCACAAAAATATGAAGCCTCAAAATAGAGCCCCCCCAAAAAAAGCATCCATCCATCATCCAATCCTATGTTGCCCCATGAGGAGCATAGGAGCCCGGAGCTAGGCAAGTTGGTCCTGATAAGATGAGAGTGACCAGCCTCACTCATCCCTGAGTGGCATTACGTGAGCAGTAAACTCCAACCACCCCTTGGATATAGACCTTCACTGGCTCAGTCCGATTGGAGCGCTGTAATTACCCACTAAATAACCAGGCACCAAAATTTGGTCATATGGTTACTATCCAGCATAGTAAATGGTTTCCTGGTGTACAGGAAACCATTTGGCTTGTCACTCAGTGTAGAGTCACCCACAGGCAAAAGGAAGAGGAAAGAATGAAGGAAAGAAAGACAGAAGAAGGAATATAAAGTCATCCGTAGGCTGAAGAATGAGGAAAGAATGAAGGAAAGAAAGACAGAAGAGGATGGAAGGAAAGGAGGATGGAGGAGAGGAAAGGGTAGACACCCAAGAGCAGCACTACATCGAGTGAGTGGATGGTGAGTGTCCCCACCTACCACAAAAAAAAAAGGGAAAAAAAAAAAGAAACACATACAGTATTAAGAAAGAAAAAAAGAAACATACAAATACAGTATTACTTAGGAAAAAAAGAAACATGCAAATACAGTATTACTTCTTTTCACCTCACAACAAGTACAGCAGATGATCAGAAGAACAAAAATCTCTAAAGTAGTAGATCCTGATAAGATTTCAGTCAGCCACTCATACATCTAGGCCCTTTGGCATTTTACTCATACTGAAAGTTTCAGCTTCTGTACCCACAACCAAATCCATGATATCTGGAAGAAAGCAACCATCATCCCCTTACTGAAATCAGAAGAACCTCTTAACACCCTAATTTAGGATACAGTACTGCATTTTACAAAACGTTCTGAGTCGTGTGTGCACTGAGGCAAAAATAACATCTAGAAACTTTATTCCCAAAGCGCCTTTTGGTGAAACATTTGTTATCAGAAGTAAAAAAGGCTGAATTTTCTCATGAACACATCCAAATTTGAATAGGATGATATGTAAAAGCGTTTTGACAAATATGTCAAAATTGGACAGTTGTGATCACTTCTCACCTTTGCTGTACCACTGCTAACTGATGTACTGTATATTTAAAGACTTTGTATGGACAGAAAGAAGAAGACTCTGGGAAGGTAAGTGAAATAACAGAAAATGAAATAAAAATAAGTCTCAGAGCTAATTAAGTGTTAAGAGAATTATCCAAGTTGCAGAGTCAGTGTTTACATAATGTGTTCATAGAAAATTTTATCATACAGAATGTTGAAAAGTGTTGATTATTCTTGCAGAGTCATACAGTCCTAGTCTTTGTGCAGAGAATAAATCAACCTAGATGTAGATGTCATAATTAGAACTAGACTTTAAAAAAAATATTTTACAGTGTCACCGGAACACCAGATAACATTTCTCACCCAAAATGCCCAGGCACTATACCCTTTTTACTCTAACTTGGCCCAAAATTGCCACCTCTCCATCTTGAATTCTATGCTGTTACAAGAGATTAACACTAGAATATGATGTCTGTCACGAAGAAGTGCTATAGAGGGAATGTTGTCATAGCATTGTCCTTTACTGCCAATGAGCTATGTGAAATAATCTATAAAAGAACAAAAATCTGAGCCAAGTTAGTGGTAAATTTGCTACCTTCACTGAACTGTCAGTAATTTATGTATTTTTAAGAGTTTGACATGAATGCAAAGAAGAAGACTTTAGGAGCCCAATGCAACAACCAGAAGTGAATAAACCTAATAGTCCCAGAGATGAATGAGTTTTAAGAGAATTTCTGAAGTTGCATATGGTCATTTACATTTATTGCTACTGTAGTCATACCACATTTTAACCTACAGAATGTTGAAAAGTGTTGATTTTTATTGCTGAACACACAGTACCAAGCTTTACAAAGAAAAAAGTGACCAGGATTTAAATATCATAATTAGAACCAGAGAGAGAGAGGATTATTTCCAAAGTTGTTGAAAACAGCAAATGAGACATGTTTCATTCACCTCAGCAAAGTTTGGGGGCATTTTCAAGGCAGTTTGGCATATTCAATATAGGTTTCATTGTTATTATCCCCGTATGTACAGTATATGAAGTAAGGATCTTGCTCAACACACCAACACTCAGAAAAGTATTACAGTTGAAAAAGAAAAGGTGGAGGGGGGGGGAGTTAGAAAGGTGTGAACAATAGGTTTTCATGGCAGATAAAGGTTGTGCTTTCAAGTTTTTTCTCTTTTTTGATATAGACTGGTGAAAATTAATAACATGTACAGACACTTAAGTGTACATATGTGGATGTGATTGAGATAATTAGCAGAAATACACAGAGGTGGTTTGGACATGTGGAGAGAATGGAGAATGAAAGAGTGACTAAGAGGGTGTATGTAGGTGAAGTGGAGGGAGAGAGTGGGAGGGGGAGACTGAGGATGAGGTGGAGGGATGGAGATGAGAGAGGGGAGTGAGTTGGGGGGAGGGCAGTCAAACTATGGGTAACAGAGAGACTTGGAGGTGTTTTGTCTGTGGCCATGCTTTGCAGGAGTAGGGAGTTGGGCTATAGATGACACTTACCTGTCAAAGTCTGTGGTGCCTCATATGGAAATAAAGTCATGTTGCACCAGTTTGATTTTATGTGCTCAAAATCTGCTTCTAAATAATCATCATCACCATCATCAACCAGACCTCCTTTCGCACCCCAGGGCAGGGTGAGGAGTAGCATTGTCCAGCCAGCCCAGATTTGCCCAATCCAATGTGCCACGCTTCCATTCACTCACCATTATGGCCTTCGGAATCCTGGCTCTCTCTGATACACCAAAGATGTTCACCACGTTCTGTAATTTCACATAAACGTATCTGATAAAGTCAATCCAGACACTGTTACATTAAAAAAGGATGCCAAATCGCTGATCACGTGCATTCTTTTTACAATATTCATCCAGCCAGCTTGATCTCTTGTCAGTCCCGTAGCCTCACTGACTTCCAAACCTCTCTTCCTCTTGCACTCATCCTCCATATCCCTCCACCTTCTTCCTGGCCTACCTCGCCTCCTTCCTCCTTCAAATTCACTCAGATATACCTGTTTCACTACTCCACATGACCATACCATCTCAGTACACTCTTTTCGATTCTAGTGTACACAGACTTCCTCCCTCCACATCTTTCACGAATCACATTATTTCATATCCTATCCATTCTCTGTACTCCACAAACATTCCTCAGCAGTCCCATTTCCACTGCTTTCACTCATGACTTTTCATTTTCATGCCATATCATAGTCTCACATCCACATGTTAAAGGTGGCACTAACACTCCTTCCTGTAAGCCTCATGCAGCTGCAACACTCAAGCCTCTGTTTCTTATCAAGGCTTTCATTGCACCAACTACTTTCCTTCCTTGTATCACTCTACTTTCCACTTCTTTTGCACATTTTCCTCTCTTTTCTATCACTGTACCCAGGTATTTTAACTCTCACCAATTCCAGTCTCTCTCCATTCACTGTAACATCACACTGGGAGTCACTTTCTCTCTCAATAACCATCACTTTACTCTTTTCTATATTTACTCTCAAGGCATGATGCTCACAGACATCAGCAGAACTCTACATTAGTCTACCAAGTTCTTGAACAGTATTTGCAAGTAGTACTGCATCATTAGCATATAAGAAATTTGAGATATTCCATCCATCACCATTCATGACCAACGCCATCCCCATCTCCATTACTTGTGTTTTTACTTCTCTCATCACCCCATCCGTATTTATAGTGAACAACCATGGGGACATCATACAACCTTGTCGCATGTCCACACTGATCGTGAACCATTCACTTAGATGCCCATTTACTCTTACACATGCCTCACTGCCATCATAAAAACTCCTGCTGGCACCTGGCAGCTTACGGTCTACACCGCACACCACATTACTGGCGTCCTCCATTCATAAGAAATCTGTACTAGTTGAACTCGAACAGCTGTAGGTTAAAGTTTAGGGGGAAACAACTCCGGGGAAGCAAGTTCCAGAGAGATGCAGCTCGGGGAATAAAAGAAATCTGATAGCCAGAAGTTCTGCAATATGGCTGTGTGACAGCCCAGTCATGAGTGCTACCAGATGCCTGTGTAGCATGAGGGAAGGCATTGAGAGGTGGCACAATGGATGCAACTTCGTCAGAGCATTTGCCATGAAAGTATCTGTAAAATAATGCAAAGGAGGCAACATTCCTTCTTACTTGTAGGGGAGGTAGTTTATTTATAATAGCAGGGTTATATGTTATACCGACAACTTTGTTCTGAATTTTGTCTGGTTGTTTTAGTGCAACCTTTCCACATCCATTCCACAAGGATGAGGAATATTCTGGCTGAGAGTGCACATGACTTATAAACTGCAGCTAACTGCTCGTCAGTGAAGACATTACGGACTTTATACAATAATCCAAGTTTCTTTGAGGCGGTTTTAGCAAGTGACCTGACATGAGAGGTCCAGCTGAGGGCAGTGTTAATTGAAACACCGAGAATTTCAGTACTTTTGGAGATTGGAATATTAATAGCACTGATGGTAAAATACAAATCTGGCAATATCTGTATGTTAGTAAATTGTATATATTTGGTTTCACTGGCATTCAGTGAGACAAGGTTATTTTGTCCCTGTTCATTGATCTTAGAGCTGTCTTGATTTATGGAGATGGCTGTATTGAGTTGAGAGTTAGAGATATTAGACTTTGTAAATGGGTGTTTGAGTGTGAAAGAATTGTGAATTGTTGAGTAATCTGCATATGAATGGATGGGATTATGGGTGACAGATAAGAGATCATGAATATGAACCAGGAACAGGGTTGGTGCCAGAACTGATCCCTGTGGCGTGCCGGCATTAATTGATTGAAAATTGGAATATACATCATCTACTTTTACTTTTCTGTCACTGAGATATGAGGAAAGCAGAGGAACAAAAGATGTTAGTCCATAGCAAGGGAGTTTGGACAGCAGGGAACGGTGCCATACACTGTCGAAAGTTTTAGAAATATCAAGGGCTACTGCTTGAGTTTCTCCATATTGTTATCTTGGTAGTAGGGAAGAGTGTTTTCAAGTTAGTAGTGTACAACCATAAGAAGGTGCACAGCCTTATCAGTGACATATATTATTTCTAACCACTTACCTTGAGTGGGGTCATAAGTGGCATGGGAATAACTGACATTGGCAACAGCCAAGATTTTCCTAAGGCCCTGAGTTGTTTCTCTAACCACTAACTTCTCTTTGTGTATGCTGTTCATGCTGCTGTTTTCATTATCTCAGTATCCTCTTCAGTGACTTATATCACTACCGCCTTTGTACTTTGCTGTTGCATTTGACACCACCTTCTTAGGATAACATCAGAACAGCCAGCAATATGTTTGGCCTCCTGCAACCACAGTACTTGTATTTGTAGTTATTACTTCTCTGTGCTGAAAATACATCCACTATGGAATAGGTTTATACAAAATGACCTTCACACTTCATGTGTGATTAATTGTATCAATATTTGCCTCCTGCTGTTCTGCTGCAGTGTTAATGGCAACATCTTTATTATAAAAAATCTTCACTATCAGATAGCATATGGTGAACAACCTCACAAAATGAATATGGAAGTGTTGCAGGTGTGTACCAGGTTTTCTTGAGGATGTTTTTTGGAAACACATTCTTCTTCAGCTATCTGCAACTCTGGGCATAGGCTGCACAGCCTGCTTTTAAGGTCTAGTAGTCCTCCTGCACACCATACACCTGTACATGTCACGACTTTGGTCTTAACACCTACTGTCCATGTTGAATACATGCTACGGCTATATCATATAGGACTGGTGTATTAGTATTAGTGCAGGTATTTCAACAACATGGTGGCTGGTCTTCTGGTAGATCAGTAAAGTCTGCTTTTTTTTTTTTTTTAAATAATGAAATTCAAATCCTTAAACTGTTTCCTGTCCCAGTCGGGATTCGAACCTGGATTCATTAGGTCAGCAGGCCACTTCTCTATTGATTCAGCCACCATCTCCCCTTGTGTTTGTTTCTTTGTATCCTGAAAAATGGACTGCAGTTGACAAAAGTTGAAATTACATTTGATTTCCAGGTTGAGGGCTAGTATTGAGGTAGTGTTTAGTGTGGATAACAACACTTATATATTAGGATAACATCCTTCAGGAAACTTAGGTGACCAGGCACATTATGTCAACAAACGGACTTTCATGGCAGGCCTTTTCATTGACAAAACCCTTCCAGGTCAGGGACAAAACAGCAGTCAAACCATTGTTTTATATGGTCAAAGTGCTTCAACCCTGAGGCCCGAATTCAGGATGACAGTTTAAACCTCAGGTTTGAGGCTGGTTCAGACCATGCATTGGGGATTATTCAATCCAAGATTACAGCCTAAAATTTAGCCATGTTCAAGTTGCTCTATTGTATCTGAGATAGTCATAGATTGAGTAATCTGGGACTTCAACCTCAGACTAAAGCATGCATTCGGACATGGTGATCGCAGCTAGTCAGCTCATGTTTTTTAGCCTAACTGGGATTTGAATGTGGTGGGAAAACCAGCCTCTAAAGAAAAAGTCACTCCCTGCCCAGTTAGTGCATTAATATAACTAAAAATAATCAAGTATATAATGTAATATTAACATGGGTGAATAAAAAATATCCATGTCTGTTCATGAATAATACAGTACCGGTAAGTTAGTAATCAGGCTTTAGTGGGGTGCATAAGCACTTTACATTTAGAGTTCATTATTTCTGTAATACCACATGAACCATCACTTTGTCTGCCATATGTGAATTTAATAATCATTCAAGTCTTGACATGATAGTCATTATCAGTTGTTTATTTTGTAAAAGTATATTACAAGTTGAAACTAATGAAGTCAAACTTGTCCATCTATCGCCAGACACCTCAATCCCAAAAGGGGTGGCCACAAACAATTTTCCTCCATGTCACCTTGTCCAATGCCACTTCACTGCCTCGCTCCCAGCTCACACCCCCTTCTCTCATATACCTTTCCATTCCATCCCTCTATCTCATCCATGGTCTCCCCCTCCTTCCCCCCCTCTCCACCTCACTCCCATACACTCTGCTTGTTAGTCTCTTGCTCTCCATCCACTTCACATCACCAAACCACCTCAGTGTATTTCCCCTAACGCTTTCTGTCACATTCGTATCCACACCACAGCGCTCCTTCACATCCTCATTCGTCAGTCTGTCTCTCCATGAAACTCCACATGCTTCTCTCAGATAACTCATTTCCACTGCTCTCACCCTTGACTTGTGTCCATCCAACAAGATCCAAGCTTCACTTCCATGTTAGAGTTGGTATCACAATACTGTCATGCAGTGACTTTTTTACTTCCATGCTCACTTCCCTGTTCCTTGTCACTGGTTTCAAAGAACAAGTAACCTTTGTTCCCTGTTATTCCCTTTCAAGCACTTCACCCTCCAAACTTCCATCCTTACTCATCACACTACCCATGTACTTAAATGCACTCACATTTTCCATCTCCTCATCCAGCCTCACTGTACATTCAGTGACTTCATTTCTCTCAAAGACCATATCTTTACTCTTCCCTACATTCACTTTTAGATTCCGTTTATCACACACACTCCCAAACTCATTCACCAAGCCTTGCAGCTCCCCTTTGTCTTCACTTAACAATACAATATTATCTGCAAACAACAGTACAGGGAGTTTCCAGACACTGCCCTCTTTCATTAGGATCACTCCAGCATCCACTGCCTGACCTTGTATCTCTTTTGGAACCCCATAAATATATGAATTAAACAACCATGGGGACTTGACACATCCCTGTTTCAGTCCAACATTCAGATAGAAAAATTCACTCAGTTCACTATCCACACACACTGCAGCCTTAGCACCCTCATACATATTCTTGACGGCATTTAGCATCCCATTTACTCCATATATCCTTAATACTTTCCACATGCCATGTCTTTCCACTTCAGTCTAATTGCATTACAGAGGAGGGGGATTTTTAAACAGCTTGTTCAAATTATATGAATTACCATTACTCATGCCTCTTTGAAACAGATCTAAATATCTGATAAATCATATGTACTTTGGGTACTAGAAAACTATATTCAGTGATAAAAATGTTTATACTGTCTATCTATCTATGGCCAGATGCCTCAATCCCGAACGGGGTGGCCACAAACAAATCGCCTCCATGTCACTCTGTCCCCTGCCATTTCACTGCCACGCTCCCAGCTCACACCCCCATCTCTCATATACCTCTCCACTCCATCTCATCCTCGGCCTCCCCCTCCCTCTCGCCCCCTCCACCTCACTCACATACACTCTCCTCGTCAATCTTTCACTCTCCATCCTCTCCACATGCCCAAACCACCTTAACGTGTTTCTCCTAACGCTTCCCATCACGTCCCCAACCATGCCACAACGCTCCTTCACTTCCTCATTTAGTCTGTCTCTCCATGTGACTCCACATGCTCCTCTCAAATAACTCATTTCCACTGCTCTCACCCTTGACTTCTGTCCTTCCAACAGGGTCCAAGCTTCACTTCCATATGTCAGAGTTGGCATCACAATACTGTCATGTAACAACTTTTTCACTTCCATGCTCACCTCCCTGTTTCTTATCACTGCTTTCAACGAACCAGCAACCTTCCTTCCCTGCTGTACCCTTTCGAGCACTTCACCCTCCAGACTACCATCCTTACTCATCACACTGCCCAAATACTTAAATTCACTCACATTCTCCATTTCCTTCCCATCCAATCTCACTGTACACTCACTGGCTTCACTTCACTCGAAGACCATCACTTTACTCTTCCCCACATTCACCTTTAGATTCCGTTTCTTACACACTCTCCCAAACTCATCTACCAAGCCTTGCAGCTCCCCTTCGTCTTCACTCAACAACACAGTAACATCTGCAAACAACAGTACAGGGAGTTTCCAAACACTGTCCTCTCTCACTAGGGCCGGTCCAACATCGACTGCCCGACCTTGTATCTCTTTTATAACCCCATCCATATACAGATTGAACAACCATGGAGACATGAGACATCCTTGTTTCAATCCAACCTTCAAATGGAAAGATTCACTCAGTTTGCCATCCACACACACTGCAGCCTTAGCACCCTCATACATACTCTTCACTGCCTTCAACAACTTCCCATCCACTCCATATATTCTTAATACCTTCCACAAACCTTGTCTATCCACCCTGTCATATGCTTTCTCCAGATCCATGAAGGCTGCATACAACTTCTTGCCCTTCTCTAGAAACTTTTCCACTAAGGATCTAAGAATGAATATCTGGTCTACACAACCTCTTCCCTTTCTAAAATCTCCTTGTTCTTCTCCAACTAATTCCTCAGTAATTTCCCTAACTCTGTCAATAAGTATCCTACCATATATTTTTCCTATTACACTGAGAAGGCAAATGCCCCTATGATTGCCACACACTGCTTTTTTCCCTTTTCCTTTGTACAGAGAAATAATTATACCTGACTTCCAATCCTCTGGGACTCTACCCTCCTCCCAAGCCAATCTGCACACCTTCCACATCCATTCTATTACTATCTCTCCCCCATGCTTCAGCATTTCACCACATACTCCATCAATTCCTGGGGCTTTCCCCATTTTAACTTCTTCATTGCTTCCACCACTTCCATCCTGGTGATTTCTTCCTCTCTTCTCACAACCCTCCTTCTCCCTGCCATTCCCCAGCCACTTATACTTGCATTACTTTCATTCTCTATGTTCAACAGTTCATTTTACAAAATTTCGGTAGATTTCTGTTTGCACATCTGACAGTTGTATATCAATGTATGGTGATACATTATAGGTTCCTATTTGCACAACTGACAGTTTTAGGATACATATGTTCGGTAATAGTAGGCAAATGTTTGCGTGGCTGACATAGTTGTGTGATACAGAAGCATGGTAATTGTATGCAGGTTACTGTTCGCACAACTGACAAAGTTTTATGATACAGAAGTATGGAAATAAGTGGCCACTGTCTACATAAATAACTTTTTTTTTTTTTTTTACAAATACAGTATTAATAGACTACTGTTTGCACAACTGACAAGTTTCTGTGATAGAGAAATAAGTTATGGGAATAATAAGCAAATGCTTGAAGAGCGTTTTGAATGTTGAGTGTGCAAGGAAGCTTAAAGTTTACCATATTTTTCGCCATATATTGTACACTTTTTTCTAGAAAAACAGCTTCAAAAATCACATTGTGCATTATACCATGAAGGTTAGGTTTGGAGCAGGCCTATTGGTTGGGTTAATTACTACCCTGTTTGAGCTTGTTGACAGTGGTAAACAGTAGCATTAGCTGACAAACCAAAAGAAATTGCTGGATGTGATGATGAATAAAATATTAGCCAATTTTTTCCCCTTTCATATTGTTTGATGATACAGTTATAGATTCTGGTGTTGAATTTTTATTGAGTAAAATATAATTTTAGGATATTTTTTCGGGGGGCCCTTTGGTGGTAAAAATTAATTTTTAAGTAAGAAAGTATAATTATTTGCTGTGATATACGAAAGTACACAATCATCCACCCTGCCAGATGCAGCCTGAGCTAGTTATCAGTGGTAAACAGTAGCATTAGCTGATGAACCAAAACAAATCTATAGGCTTCTCTAGCCTTGGACCATAGCTGAGTTTAATTGTTTTATTTTTCATCATAGACTGCAATAATGATAATGCTAGCCTACGTTATAGGTGTAGACTAGCCTTGATTAGGATATCCTGTGCTATGCATCTTGGGGGAAGAAGGCATCAGCTCAGGTTCCAGGTAGGTCCTAAGCTTCTTTATTTTGTTCTAAACATCAATTTTTTTTTGTTTCTTTACATCACCTGCCAAATCATGGGTGTGCATTGTATGCCGGTATGCATAATATCGTTTTGTTTTCATTTCGTTTTTCAAGGCTCCAACATGTTTGCATGTGTAAGGGAGAAAATTTTAGGTTCCCTTAAAATGAATATAATCTATATAATTATTCCACCGCTTTAGCCGCCAGTGTAAGGGCGGTACTTTGACTATATGAATTAATTCGAAATTTACTGATTACTGATTACTACCGAGGAAGAAATCCTAGAATGATTAAAGAAGACCTCGTAAATTGATTAACACTAGGAAGAAATACCAACAGGTAGAAGTAGAATTAATTTGGTATGCTGCCACCACCCAGCGATTGCCAGGAAAGAAGTTATTAGTCCCGTACACTGAAAGATGGGACACAAGCCTAGGAACAGTAACCAGGGTAGCGTGAGAAAATATGAAGGCGTGAATTTTATAGATAGTAACATGCCTTGCGGACCACTCGATCTCACAATCAACTTCCCAGAGGAATTTAGACCAAACACATAAGAAAAATTTAATTAACTATAATTTACTATCCTTAATATACATAAAATAAAATTAACCTTCGAACAAGAAAAAGTACTAGTACACAGAAATACTTCAGTCTCTGATTCCACCAGATTAACTGAGAGAATTAAAGCTCTCTTTTCCACAGATTATAAATCAAACTGTCTCATATCACGATACAAAACTAATTATTCGAGAGAATACCACCACTGAAGTACCTTGGGCTTTACACTCAAGAAGCTGTTGATAATACTGCACACAGATGAATTACTCGCCCGATACATAATTTACATACATTAAGAAAGCACACAACTTGACCTCTTAACCCAACACGAGGTACACAAGTGAAAAAGAATATTACAAACTCAGGCGTGACTTGCATATACCACGGTCTCAAATGGACTCGTAGATTTCCCAGGCTTACAGCTTGTCACCGAGGATTACTCTAGATTTAGTATATTCACCCCAATTTTCCATGGGTTTACACAATATGACATATCTATGTATATGATCGGTTGCACAAGTATGATTCAATATAAAATATCACAGCGCTTGCAATACCCTGCATGTTAGAGAAAACAACACTACAAAACACACTCGCTTTTAACCAGAATATTTCACTTTAGGAGTAAAGGCTTACTAAGTGGACCATACGAATACATATTCGACAACTATGCATAAAGAAATGAACTAAGTGGAACTGTGTAAGGGCTTTGGCAATTAGGGCTACGAGTCTTTTCGTAGATGGTAACCAGACTCCATGACGCCACACCAAACCTGTGGACGTCCGTCTGATATGAGACACCAGCTCGAAGTCACATAAAAGTGTTGGGGAATATTATCAGACAACTTACTTTATATATGTAGATAGAATGAAAACTAATTATTGAGACGTAAGGGGGGAAATAATGAATTTACTCTAGACTGACCTGTGGACGTCCGTCTGATATGAGACACCAGCTCGAAGTGAAGGCTTGCGGCAAGGACGTCCGGGAATCCCGCGATGTTCTCACAAACGGTTCTGGCTTCAACTTATTACTCTACAGTTTACTTATTATACAATCATCAAGGAACTTGCAACAAGGAATTTTCTCTAGACAAAATGACTTATGATGATTTAAATTTTGTGGCAATAACATGGGTCTAACAGTTTAATCCGAAGCCAAAACTCACACGTTCACATAATTATTTCCAGGCGTCGCCTTTGTCTGGCCTATGTGATCTGGCGACAGTGAAAAATAAATAATTTTCGCGGCTATGTATGCCTATAATCAATAATCAGACTTTACCTAAGCTCATAGACACTAATATTTAGTACAACAAGTTGATAAACACAAACTCAACTACAAAATTCTGAATTCAAAGTGCAAATACAACTTATCGCAAATTTTAACCTCGAATTAACTTTCTTCGCCTCTTTATCAAAAACTGAACATGAATTTTCGCGTCCAACCTCGCTCCACACGGTCTTACATGTTAATAATATTACTCTCCTGCTACACTTTAACTAAGATCAAGCCCAAAAAATGAATTTCAAGGTCCACTTCCCATACATTGCAACATGTAAACAGGGTCCAGAAGTACACTTACACCATACATAAACTAACATAAATTACCCATATATTACACTTGCATTATACTTATACTAATTTATTACACTTATATTACACTTATATTATACTTAAACTTATGCTTAAATTATGGCACTACACATGCGTCGGCTTTGGTCACCTAATGGCAGCTCTCCATGCTGCTCGATCTTTGGCAGCCTCCCTATCCCCTAACCATGAGGTCACACTTAATGACCTCGTCCCATGTCTTTCTCGGTCTACCCCTCCCCCAATATTAACACTTCTCACCCTCTGCACCCAATTATCATCCCCCATCCTCTCCACATGTCCAAACCACCTCAGCCTACCTCTCCTCATCACAACACCAATACAAATAGGGGAGGCGGTAGCTTGATCGGTAGAGAGTTGGCTTGCAGTCCCGAAGGACCCAGGTTCGAATCCTCGCTTGGGCAGGAAACAGTTTAAGGATTTGAATTTCATTAAATCAGGCTTTACTGATCTACCAGAAGACCCTCCGTCATGTCGTAAAAATACCCCGCTAATACCAATACACCAGTCCTGTATGAGACAGCCCTAGCATGTACTCAATATGGACGGTGGGTGTTAGCGCCGAAGTGGTGACATGTAGAGGTGTATGGTATGTAGGAGGACGGCTGGGCCTTGATAGCAGGCTGTAAAGCCTATGCCCAGAGTCGGACACATAAAAAAAAAAAAAAAAAAAACACTCCAGTCCCATCCTACCTCCCAACTCTTCCATCGAAAATCCAGCCTCCCCAGGCCTTGCACGCAGGAATGCACTGCACATCCACCTAATCATTGTCATTTCTGTAGGTTTAAGCCTGCGAATATCCTCTTGCTTTACTGCCTGGGTCTCACTACCATACACCATCACACTCCTAACACATGCTGCATACAAAGACTCCTTAGCATGTAAGGAGAGTCCTCTCACTGTCAGTAGAGGCAACAGCTCCTTGAACTTCTTCCAACCACTTTTCATCCTAGCAACCGAGCTAGCTCCAGCCCCACCTCCGGCACATAACGTGTCTCCCAAATAACAAAACTCTTCCACACACTCAAGAGACTCACCAGCAAGTTCAATCCTTTCACGCCTAACAATCTCCCCAACACACTGCACACATAAAATCAGCATCATCTCTCAGTCTGCCTTTAACACCACTACATCTCTTGTACACCCATTTTTCACAAACACTGCACAAGATGGAATTACTTCCCACACCTTTGTGGCAAACTGCACATGGCCACTCTCCCTCTCCTCTGACTGTACCGCCACCAACCCTAGATATCATCACTTTTGTTTTATCTGCATATGACGTAAAATATGTTAATTTTAATGATGTTATCACACATGATGTCAACCAATAGTCTCCCCTCCACAAACTCTTCAGTCTGTAGAAATGTTTGGAAAGAATAATCTCAAATTCATGTTGACACTTGCCCCTTCAAAGATCACGGCGGTTTAAACTGCGGATGGACTAAACCTCAGACTAAGTGCCTCAGCAGCCGAAAGCGTAGGTCTGAATATCTGTGATCCGGGATTATGTTCTAATACAGCATTCAAACCGAAGATTGTGTTGAAAACCAGTACGTGCCTGTGTATTAGAGAAGGCTAAATAGGCATGGTTTCTTTGTTGTGTACATAACCATGGGCTTTATTTTATAGTATGAGGTGATATTAAAACACAATAGGTGTAGAATCGTCACTGACTCCTCCATCTTCCTTCCTTGCTTCTCTGTCTTGCTGATGTACTTCATGGTTGGCATCTTCATCCATAGTAAATTTATTTAAGACCTGGTCTGCTGTGTGATCTCATTTATTACTAGATCCTCTCAAATACTCAGGAAAATTCCCTTCCATGGCCTCTTCCACATATACCTTTCCCTGTCAAGGCTACATGGTAGATTTCTATGTGTTGGAGGAAAAATAAATAAATAAAATATAATAAAACCAACCAGGAAAAGATTCTAGATTTGTGGATTGGCTGTTCAGTTGTTAGGCAACAGTTGCATAGAAAACAATTATTTTACTCCTTAACCACTTAACGGCGGGCCGTCACTTTCGTGATGCTTGGTTGAGATGGCTCTAGTCGTGGGCCGTCAGTTGGGTGCCTCTGTTTTCTTTTTAAGTGGCCGGGGCTTTCAAAATAGAAATATGTATGAAAAACTGTAGGAGAATCCTGAGTGCTATTTATATCACTCATGCTAGTTTTGGCCAATATTAAAAAAAAATAAGTCAGAGTGCGAATTACCACCGGCTGGAAGTGCCAGGACCGCCTCACACAACCCCGCGGTTTAGGGGTTAATCAGAATTATTCGCAAGAAACATTGATGTTATCTTTTTGTATGATCTACTGTATCTCAAACAGATATCCTTACTTTTTTCACAAAATTCACAGATGTTAAGTGTACTGAACCAACTGTGCTTTTCTAAAGTCCACTCATTTGCTGACTTTGCTCATGTGTTGGATGGCCCTTCATGTACTGAACTGTACAGCACTTCTGAAGAGGTGGAATTACAGGCTTTTCATCTCATCAGCTCCTCTCATTTTACTTTCTTCAACTTGTCATACTTTGCCACAGTGTTTCATCTCTGTCTTTCTCCATTGTGTAGCCATTTTTCTAGTTACTGTTCCTCTAAACTCTCAGGTTGCATTCCTCACCCATTATGAGTATACAGCACCTATAGTATTTAGTAATATAATCTTTCATCCTTTTTGTTTATCTCTGAAATGCAAGAATGAGCCAGTACTCTAAGTCTTTCTTGTATGTATCTGATAGTCTCTGGAACAGTTTTTCTGAATCTGTCTGTACCACTGTCTGTTGCAGCTAGTCTTATAATCTTTTGATTGTGGAAATTTACTTTGAGCTGAAAAAAAAATTTGTAGTAAGTTAGAATAAAATGCCAGGTTTGTTTTCTTGGCCAAAATGTTGTTAGCATTTAATGTTTTTGGTACAGTTGGTTTCGCTTTAGGATAGTAAATCATCTGTTGTTAGCTGATATATAATGCAAAGAAAGAAATTCTCTGCCAGAAACGTAAATGGAATGTGGCATCTTGAAATAAGCAGATCTTGAATTGGTCTTCTTATTTTCATTCAGTCTTCTTTGGAAAGGATAAGTTTTGCAGGCTCAGTTTTTTTTTGTTTTAATAGAAATTTTGTCTTGATGTTTAATGAGCCTGATATCTTTATTATGATTTTTTTGGTGGTATCATACCACTAAATGAAGTTCATGTAGATGGTAGCTTCAGTGGATAGATACAAAAGTGTCATAAAAAGTTTGTTTAGAATGAAACATAAGTACAGGTAAATAAAATGTTGTACCTAATTTAGCTGCATATTTTCATTTGTATTCAGATGAGGCAGTTAATGAAGGTTCACTGCTGTACAGGATCTCCTCATTCAAGATACATAAACTGTGCTGCATCATACTGATACAAATTGAGTAGTGTGGAATTTGACAGTTATACCTATACATAGCTTGTGCTCCCTTTTCTTGTCATCACAAGACTTAATAATTTGTTTAATGACATGTAAGTTTACCATGTAGCCAGATTATAATTTATAGCAACCAGTAATGTGAGTCATTTACCAGTGTCATAAGTCTTTCTTAGAAATCAGTTGCTTTACATCCTAACTGGCCTTATGAGATTAAAACTTGTAGCTTACCTTCACTTCTCATTAGAATGTCTCTAATCTCACTAGAAGCTCACTTTGCCCTTGTCATAATGCCACTTCTATTATTACTTGCATCTCATCCTGACAATAGATAGGTCTCTGCCTGCCATACAAGCTCATTTTGCAGAAATTTAAATTATTACAGTACATGGCATTCAAATGTTGATATTAACATGATGGAGAAATAATACTGAACTTATGAAATTAATAAAGATAATCAATGACAAATGAAATTAGACTAACTAGTCCACTACAAGTAATAATAAATATATTTAAAAGTTATTTTTGGAATTCATGCATTGTGAGGACAGGGATAACCTTCAAATTTTAGCTAATACTAAACTTATATACTCCTAAAAAAAAAAATGTGTAAAAGTAAGGCATTAGTAAATCATAATCGAGAGATGTAGATTAGCTGAGGTCTGGCTGCCCGAAGTAGATTGTGATGTAGAGTCAGGTAGATAGATGTAGCCATGATTTTGTAGGACAGATATTACATTTTTGTGTGGTGACAGAAGGTTATGTCTAAACCATTTAACTTTTTTTTATCATTATTATTTCCGTGCACATTCAGGATGAAATTTGTCCTCAGATTTCAGTTTCATGTTAAGGAATATGAATCACATAAACACACCTCAGGCATAAAAAACTGAAATATGTGAGATGAGGTATACTTCAGGGATTTTACCTCATTTAGCACAATAGGACACACAAAAATAAATGTGTTAGAGTTTATATGGTTCTGAAGTAAAAATTTTTTCCTGGTTGTGCTTTGTTGTTTTTTATATACTGTTGTAATTTTTCTTATGATTATCATAACTCTTTCCCCATTATGACTGTTTGGTGACAGATCTTGCCTGGTTACGATCTGCATAAACTCTTGCTGTGTGCCTGTTCTGGAGTCAAGTATTGTCTCCTCAAGTAGTGGTCTCTGGTAGTTTCTAGAAGGCCATGCATATGATTTAATAACTTGCAAGATATGGGCATTTTGGGGGCATTCAATTTTGTCTGGTTTCCTCAGTGCATCATCATTGTGACGGATTATGCATTTTGCACGGGAGATGCTGCAGCATTAAGATGTTATGGTTTTCATTTTACTTATGTTTACTGGTTACCCTCCCCCCCCCCCACTTTTTTTTTGAACATTTTGGTTAATGCATTCCATGGTACAGATTTTTAAGTAAAGTGAAGTTAGAGAGTTTGGTGGTCATTTTTGAAAAGGGCCCTGTGGTGTGATGGTTGCCTGTCTTATCAGTCTGTCTGACTGGTCAAGTGGCGCAGCGCTGCATGAGCTATGGTCGGCCCGGTACACTGGCCAGTCGCTGCGGCCGAGCGGTAGTGTAGCATACAGCCAGTCACGCCTAATCTGTTTCCATGGTTTTAATTACATGCTGAAATGCTCAGAACCAAAGATAAAATGTTGAGCACATGCCATAATTGCTGATCACTGTCTCAAGACATGCTTAGTGTACTCATAGGAAATCCTATGTGAACAGCTTAATGTACATGTAGAAAATGCTGTTGAATCCATATTTGCTTGAGTATATGATCTGCTTTGTTATTTAGTGGAATAAAGAAAGGTAAAGCCATATTTGCTCGACCTGTGAGCTGCTTTGTTTACATTAGAAATTATGGAGAACGTTATGAGGATGTGCAACTTGCTCCTACCGCCTCGGCTGCTGCCCGCGCTGTTACCGCTACTGCTGCCCCACTCTTGCCTGCTGCCCGCTTACCAATTGCATGGAGCCTGCTGTAGTGACTCAGCCCCTTCTCTTAACTAGACCTCTTCTTCTCGGTGCTAGTCCCGCCTCCGGTCCAGCTCACACTCGAACGTCAGCTAAACAAGAGCATCCTGATTGGTTGGAACCCTCCTCCTGAGGCTGCCCCTGGATCCATCGAGTCTTATCATGTCTACGTCAATGGGCTTCTCAAGACAACAGTACGAGCTTCAGAGAGAACTAGAGCACTGGTTGAAGGAGTTGATTCTACCAAGGTGAGTGTAGACACAATCTGAATTCTGTAATAAGATTTCCAGTATATAAATCTCTTGGATGTTGTGGATTGCTGTAGTTCTGCTTTGCTAATTTTTTGAGTCACTCTTGTCATTATTAATGCAGTATAGTAGTTTGTTGTTCTGTTGAGTGCACTAAAGGATTTATATTGTCCTGTGGCCATTCTTCTGCTAAGGTATATGGTAGGTTTGTCACAGTCATTTCAGGATCTAATTCATACAGTACTGTGATAGCTCACAGTACAGTACTTTAGTACAGCAATCCATATTTCTAGGACAGTGGAATGCAGTAAGTTCTTTCTACTTATTCTTTAAAAAATAGAGGCTACAGGTAGTTTATGTACTTTGGCCATAGAGTTGTATTCTGAAACTTTTGGATACTAGTTGAGAACAGGTTCAATAAGAGGTATGTACAGGGTATTGGAATATCATTAAATCTTTACTGAATTTTTCACTGTTATTGAAGGGTTGAGTGGTATTCTGAAACTTTTGAATAGTGGTTGAGAACAGGTTCATTATTAGGTATGTATTGGAAGATCATTAAATATTTACTGTATTTTTTGTCTTATATAAAGGAGACTTGAGAGGATGTTGAAGGGATTATGTGATTTGAGAGAAAAACGATTTCTGTTTATCTTGATGTGTACACCAACTCAGCACTGAACTTGAAGGAGAATGTAGAATCAATGGTGAAGACTTGATATTTTCATGTTTGGAATCTGTATGCATTAAAGCAGCTCTTAGATAATCAGTATCTTTGAACATTGACTCACTTGCTCATTACATCTTGCATTGACCACAGTAATTTTCTGTGGGTTGGTCTGTCTAATTATTTGGTGAAAAAAGTTCGGTTAGTATTAAACAGTACTGCTAGACTTTTCAGTCTTCTTTCAGTGACTCTTGCTACTCCATCCTTAAAAGCATTGTATTGACCTCCAGTAAAAACCAGGCCTGCGTTTAAATTACGTTTAATGGCCTTCAAGACTCTTAAGTCAGGTGGATCAGATTATCTAGTTCAAATATTACCTCTAACTACATGTTCTAGAATGCTTTGTGTAGAAGCAATGACCAGCAGTATGTCTTGAGGAGCCTAGAGCAGCAAGGAAGTGTTAATTTTCCTCAGGATCTTTTTGGTATACAGCACCCAGATTATCCAGAAACTATAAAGCTATCTATTTCTGCGGAGTCATTTAAGAAACAGCTTAAAGTTTTACTTCTTTCAGAAACTTATTGTCTTGTTAATGGTACAGTGAGCCCTTGGTTATCATGCATGATTGACACAATAACAACCGAACTGCACAATAACAAAAGCACACAGCTTGAGGGATTTATCCTAATTGGTCTTCGAGAGAAGTGAAGCCAGTGAGTGTACAGTGAGATTGGATGGGAAGGAAATGGAGAATGTGAGTGAATTTAAGTACTTGGGCAGTGTGATGAGTAAGGATGGTAGTCTGGAGGGTGAAGTGCTCGAAAGGGTACAGCAAGGAAGGAAGGTTGCTGGTTCGTTGAAAGCAGTGATAAGAAACAGGGAGGTGAGCATGGAAGTGAAAAAGTTGTTACATGACAGTATTGTGATACCAGCTCTGACATATGGAAGTGAAGCTTGGACCCTGTTGGAAGGACAGAAGTCAAGAGTGAGAGCAGTGGAAATGAGTTATTTGAGAGGAGCATGTGGAGTCACATGGAGAGACAGACTAACAAATGAGGAAGTGAAGGAGCGTTGTGGTGTGCTTGAGGACGTGATGGGGAAGCGTTAGGAGAAACACGTTGAGGTGGTTTGGGCATGTGGAGAGGATGGAGAGTGAAAGATTGACGAGGAGAGTGTATGTGAGTGAGGTGGAGGGGGCAAGAGGGAGGGGGAGGCCGAGGATGAGATGGAGGGATGGAGTGGAGAGGTATATGAGAGAGGGGGGTGTGAGTTGGGAGCATGGTAGTGAAATGGCAGGGGACAGAGTGACATGGAGGCGATTTGTTTGTGGCCACCCCGTTCGGGATTGAGGCGTCTGGCAATAGATAGATAGATAGATAAGTACCAGGCACCCCAAGTGCAAGTCCTAATTTTCTCCTTAACAACAATTTAGGCCCACTAAATACACACATACTGATATGGTAAGTATGAGAAACGCACATAGGCATGGTTAGATTAATAGCAAGGGATGAAAAGGGCACAGTAAGGAAGAAACATATACCATAGAGAAATCTGAGATGGGCATGAGGTAAGGGGCTCCGAGGCGAGGGGGTGGAGAGTTGTTAGTCTCCACCACCTAGGATTTACTCCCCTGAGTAGGACCTCATCTGTGAATCCCTCAAAGCCATCAGAAACTATACACTGCACCATCATTTTCAGCAGAAACAAGCTAGGCAATCCTTTTATCAGTAGGTTTCTACCACTAGTGAAATCTTGAGAAGAACTGGTGCTTTTGATCAATCATTATTATTATTGTTACAGGCAGTCCTTGTTATGTGATCAGATTATGTTGTTAGAAAACTAATTGAATAATTAACAAGCATATAGGAAACACTATTTGTGTAACATGGGCCAAGTGGAGATGCATTTCAAGACTCAACCAATCCCAGGACCCATGTATAGAAATCACTTTCTAATTCCCGTAATTACAGTACATCCTCACTATAGCTGAGTAACAGGGGGAAGTCAGGTTCTTTAAAGCCAAAAATTAATTAAATTCAAGGGTCCCCCGCCCCCATCATGTGGATATCTAAGCACATTTTTGAAAACGCTTGAGTACATTGTCATATTCTAGTACAGTACTGTGCTAAAAATTAAAACTATACTTATTTTAACTCGGCCCATAATTTCTCCCTTTTGTAGCTTATTTCAATTTAGAAGAGCCTCGTAATGTGCCCCATTTAATGGCCATTGTTTAGTATGGCCATAAAACAGTTCATTGGGCTCAGAGGTGCACAGATCGGCCACGTGATGCACCCAACTTAACGACCATTTTCAGTATAGGCGATGAAAGTTAAAGTGGGCTCTGAGGCATTCATTAAATCCAAAATTCTTTATATCTTGGTTCATTATACTGTAGCGAGGGTCTAATGTATATGTTTGTTTAATTGTACGCATACAATGGCAGTGCACTTGGAAATGACAGAAGTCGGAAGTTCAGAAACCCTTTTTGAACTGTTTTAGAAGATTTGATGCTATAAAATCCAGTTTTAGTAAGTTAGTAAGTGACAACAGAACTAATTTAATTGGAGCATCACCCTTAATACTGGATATAATGGATGACCCAAAATTTGATACAGGTGTGGGAGGTCTTGATTGTACATGGCAGTTCATAGCACATCGAGCCCCAAGGCAGTATGGGCTCACTGAGCATATGATAAGTATTGTCAAAAATTGCCAAAAGAAAACTTTACTTAAGATATCACTCCAGAAAAGTTGAGAACAGTGATAGTCAAAATTGAGGCAAGTGTCAATAGTAGACCTTTTATATACTGGATGATACTAGAGTTCTGACAGAAGTTTTCACACCAGGACACTTGCTATATGGCAGAAGCCTATCTCTTGTTCTTTGTGTTGATATATGAAGGATCCTGCTTTGGAAGAATACAACCTAAGACAGCATCTGCAAAATAGGTGTCAACAATTGAATAAGGTTTTGGAGGCTTGGAATGGCAATGAAGTACAGATTACTTGTTGAGTCTTAGAGAAAGATATTATGGTACTCAAAGCAGCAAGCAACAAGTCCTTGTAGAAGGTGGGAGATGTGGTGCTAGTGAAAACTGATCATCCTAGATCCTAGTGCCAATTAGCTAAAATAGTTTCTGCTCATACAGACTCTGAAGGTATGATTAGGATTGTAGAAGTGGAATCTAATGGGCAAGTCAGAATAAGAACCACTGGCAAATTAGTACCCCTTAGATTTATCAGCTAGTCCTGAAGATGATGATAGAGACCAACAAGGTCCTATGGGGATGCATTTGAGAAGGGCTGCAAGACTGGGATCTGAAGTATTGTGGAGGAGTCTCCTCGTTTGGGGCCATATTACACGATTCAACACTTCTTTTTTCTGGCCCCAGTACAGTAAACTCTCAATCATCTGTCGCCGCAATATCTGGCACTGCTGTTTTGGCTGTATTAAAGCAATATCCGGTGAAATTATGCAGTATCCAGTCCCGGAACGGGATGTAACCAGAGGTTTAATGCAGTATCCAGCATTGAGTTGTATCAACTGACTCATAAACAGTAGCCAGCCAGTGCTATATTACTGTGCTGAATCATTACTTTATTGTATTTTATGCTTAATTTTCATCTTTTACTACTGGGAAAGTTTTTAGGATAGAGGTTCAAGACATAGTAACACTATATCTGGCTTGATGCTGAATATTGAGCCAATGGGGGATACTATGTAATATCCAGCATTTTGCTTTAACCGGTGTAGGGCTCGGCTAAATCATGCTGGATAATTGAGAGTTTACTGTATGTGGAAATTTTTTACCCTCCATTGCAAGGTGTACTATGTGAGAGTAAATGTGTTCCTCTTAGATATAATTGTCAGAGTTAGAAGCAGAGGATTTAACCTCAAAATGATGGACTGATGGTTCTGAGTTGTTTTGAAATGTGAGAACTAGCACTCCTTTTGTTGGTTAATGGTCCCTTATATATAAAATACCATTAAAGAAAATGCATCTGGCTATAAGTAGAGAGATAAAGAAAATGCTACTGCATTATATGTTATAGACAGTGATACTGTAATTGAAATGTATTTAGTTTACATAAAGTGGAGCCACATGGAGAGACAGACTGACAAATGAGGATGTGAAGGAGCATTGTGGTGTGGATGTGGATGTGATAGGAAGCGTTAGGAGAAACACATTGAGGTGGTTTGGCCATGTGCAGAGGACGGAAAGCAAGAGACCGATGAGGAGAGTGTATGTGAGTGAGGTGGAGGGGGGGAGAGGGAGGGGGAGGCCAAGGATGAGATGGAGGGATGGAGTGGAGAGTTATATGAGAGAAGGGGTGTGAACTAGGAGCAGGGCAGTGAAATGCAGGGGACAGGGTGACATGGAGGCGATTTGTTTGTGGCCAGCCCTTACAAGATTAAGGCATCTGGCAATAGACAGATAGATAGGGATGACTAATGACTGTAATGTATGGAAATTAATAGTGTACCCCATGCATTAAAGTTCATGAACTAACATCTGCAGATTTGAAACTTTCCAGTGAGGAATCGGAAAGAGATCCAATAATATTAATATTGAATTTGGCTATAGTTTATGTAACTGATTTACACTCATATACAGTAGTTACATTTATATTGTTAATTTCATTGAGTAATAAATCATAGTTTAGTAATTCATGTTAATTTGATTAAATTAGTAACTGGTAACTCAGAGAAGGCCAGAGGAAAAGACATGAGTTGAGAGCCATGCGTAAAAGAAATCACCAAATCATAAATATTCCTGGACAGTAGATCTGCTCTGCAATTATATTATCCACTGTGCCCAGAATAGCCATTACTGCAGTCTGCCTGTCATCGTCCTGGTTTGACATCGTAAATAACCACTTCTTAGTCAAGGTGCTAAGTCATTTTTTTATTTATTGGCCATTAAATCAGTGAATTAGTTAGAACCGGGAGTGGTCAAGAGAAGTGAATGATTTGGCCATTTGTAGTCAACCCCTCAAAACCCCATAACGTCTCTAAATCCCCACAAAAAATTGCTACAGAGTCTGTGTTGGGAGAGGAGTTGAGGGTTTTTGTGCACTGGTACAGAATGGAAGGTGTCAGGGGAATGTAAATTTTAAAACTGTTGATTTCTTGTTTGTGACCCGCGTTCAGTGCTGTATTTCCAATATGGTGACATTCTGGAAATGATTGTGTCTGTGTTATGTCTTTGTTGAGGACTGATGTCTGAATATTTGTTATGAGGCCACTTCTATGGCCCTCATTTCTATGTGTGTGGATTGTTCGTTTCGTTTCGTTTAGTTTAGTTTTTGAAGGCTCCAACATGCTTGCATGCGTTGGCCTTGGTCACCTAATGGTGGCTCTCCATGCTGCTCGATCTTTGGCAGCCTCCCTGTTCAGTCCCTTAACCCTGAGGTCACACTTAATGACCTCGTCCCATGTCTTTCTCGGTCTACCCCTCCCAACCCCTCTCCCAATATTAACACTTCTCGCCCTTTGCACCCAATTATCATCCCCCATCCTCTCCACATGTCCAAACCACCTCAGCCTACCTCTCCTCACCACAACACCAATACACTTCAGTCCCATCCTACCTCTCAACTCTTCCATCGTAAGTAAACCCAGCCCCCCCAGGTCTTGCATGCAGGGACGCACTGCACATCCACCTAATCATTGTCATTTCTGTATGTTTAAGCCTGCGAATATCCTCTTCCTTTACTGCCCAGGTCTCACTACCGTACAGCAGTATTTAATGTTTGGAGTCTGCACGTGTCTGTGTTCTTACCTAACTGTATCTTTACAGGAATGAGTCAGTCTCATATTGTCCCGTGTATAAAACCATTTATATCATACATATCTTTAAATTTATGAATAGTTTTGGCACACAGTATTTCATTTGAGAGTTCGTTCCACTGATCAGTCGTCCAGTTTGGGAACCTGAATTTCCTTATGTCATTATCACCCCTCTTTTTATACAGTTTCTTGCAGTGTCCTCTTGCTGATGCTTCGCCATAGGTTATATTCTCATTGATGTCTATTTTCTCTTTCCCTGTGATCTATTTCTGTAGCATAATCATGTCTCCTCTTTTCATTCTACTGTATCTTGTAATGTTGAGAGGTTCAGTTTTTCTAGTCTTCCTTCATAGCTTAGATCCCTTAAGCTTGGTACCCATCATATAGCTGGCCTTTGTACTTTTTCAAGCTAATCTATGTGTTTTTTTGATTTGTGAATTCCACATTACTGATACATACTCGAGGGTTGGTCTGATGAATAATGTTATTATCTTTCTCAGCATGTCTTCATTTATGTATGTGAATACTGTTCTCATATTAGCAAGCAGTGTTTACATGTTCCATACTTTTTCACTGATGTGGTCAGCTGGAGATAGTCTGTTATTGATAATTGCTCCAAGGTCCTTCTTGTTTTCAGATATGTGTGGGGTTGAACTTCCTAGCTTATAATCCCAGTCTGGTCTTTTTCCACCTTTACCAAACTTAATTACATTGCATTTGGCCACAGTGAATTCCATTTGCCAGCTACTGCTCCAATCATGAAGCTTATATAATTCTTTTGTAGCTCTCTGCAAGAGTCTGTGTTTGTAATTCTCCTTGGTATTTTTGCATTGTCAGCAAACATAGTTAGATAGTCAGTGTTTCTGTCAGTGTCATTTATTTATACTAAACACATAATAAAACAAAAGTGATGATATCTAAGGTTGGTGGCAGTACAGTCAGAGGAGAGGGAGAGTGGCCATGTGCAGTTTGCCACAAAGGTGTGGGAAGTAATTCCATCTTGTGCAGTGTTTGTGCTAAATGGGTGCACAAGAGATGAAGTGGTATTAGAGGTAGGCTATGAGATAATGCTGATTTTATGTGTGTGGCGTGTTGGGGAGAGCAGGTGGAGATTGTTAGGCGTGAATGGATTGAACTTGCTGGTGAGTCTCTTAAGTGTGTGGAAGAGTTTTGTTATTTGGGAGACATGTTATGTGCTGGAGGTGGGGCTGGAGCTAGCTCGGTTGCTTGAGTGAGAAGTGGTTGGAAGAAGTTCAGGGAGCTGTTGCCCATCCTGACATTGAGAGGACTCTCCTTACGTGCTAAGGGGTCTTTGTATGCAGCATGTGTTAGGAGTGTGATGCTGTATGGTAGTGAGACCCAGGCAGTAAAGGAAGAGGATATTCACAGGCTTAAACATACAGAAATGACAATGATTAGGTGGATGTGCAGTGCGTCCCTGCGTGCAAGACCGGGGGGGGCTGGGTTTACGATGGAAGAATTGAGAGGTAGGATGGGACTGGAGTGTATTGGTGTTGTAATGAGGAGAGGTAGGCTGAGGTGGTTTGGACATGTGGAGAGGATGGGGGATGATAATTGGGTGCAGAGAGTGAGAAGTGTTAATATTGGGGGAGGGGTAGGGAGGGGTAGACTGAGAAAGACATGGGACGAGGTCATTAAGTGTGACCTCAGGGTTAAGGGACTGAACAGGGAGGCTGCCAAAGCTCGAGCAGCATGGAGAGCCGCCATTAGGTGACCAAGGCCGATGCGTGCAAGCATGTTGGGAGCCTTCAGAAACGAAACATAATTGGTGCCAGCACTGAGCCCTGTGGAGCTCCACTAGTCACTTCTCTGCATGATGAGTAATTTTCCCTTAGTACTGTTCTCATTTCCCTTTTTCTGAGAAAATCTTGTATCCAATAGTGGAGATTACCTTGGATTCCTACTTGATGGTACATTTTCCATAAAAGTCTTTGGTGCAGGAGTCTGTCAAATGCTTTCTTGACATCTAAATAGATACTGTATACCCATCCTTCTCTTTTCTGTAGTGTTTCTGCAACTGTGTCATAGTAACTTGATAGATTAGTAACAGAAGACTCCCTTTCTGAACTGAACTGTCTTTTTATTATCATATTGTATCTTTCCAGATGGTTTACCTAAATTTTTCTTATCAGATTTCTAGTATCTTACTTACAACACTGGTCAGGGATACTAGTTTGGAGTTGAGTGGATTCTGTCTGTTTCCTTTCTTGAATAGGAGAACAACGTTTTTCTGTCTTCCAAATATCAGGTCAGGTAGTTTTCCTTGACTTAACGATTCCTTAAATATTAAATATATTGGTCTGCTTAACTCTGCTGCACATTCATGTAGCACCTAACCTGAAATTTCATCAGGATCATTTACTATTCCCTTGTCTAATTTGCTCAACTCGTCCTGTACCTCTTGTTCTGATATTCATATATCTGGTAATGTGTGTTGGCATGCATTTTCCTCATCATCTCTCTAAAAATTACTTTCATCTATAAAAACTGATTGGAAATTTTTGTTACGTACTTCACAGATATCTTCTTCTTGGATATAGACTATCCTCTCATCCATGATAGAGTGTATTTTATGGTTATCTTTAACTTTGGTTTTGCTTCGGATGTAGCTGTAAAAAAGCTTTGATTGATCACAACTTTTATTTAAAATGTCTCCCTCAAACTGTCTTTGAGCTTCTCTCCTTATCTTTGTATAATCATTTCTTGCCTGTTTATAGCAGTTATATGCCCCCTCATTATTATGTCTTCTGTGTCTATTCCACAGTACTGTACAGTAGGATGTTGCCAATAATGTCTAGTTGGTGCCAAAAAAACACTGCTATTAGCAAAAATGTTATTTGCTTGACATTAAAATACATACATAAAAGGTTTATTGGTGTCGCCATCCCAGGACTTTTACCCATTTTTCTCATCTGAAGCCCTCCTATCACTACTTTATTTATTGCTGAAATAATAAGAATTGGTATTAAATCATCATGAGTAATATAGAACTCACCTTAATGGAGTTATGAGGTTTTTGGTGTGATGATTGTTCCGAGGCTTGCGCATGGAGGCTACCGAGGCGTACCTCCTGACCCCTCACTGGCCTTGAACCCACTCTGGCCTCTCGCGCAAGGGTCACCAACTTCTGTCAACAATTCATCAAACCCCACAAAGTCAAAATCTTCAGGCAAGTCCCCAGTGTCATCAAAGTCTTCAACCCCTCTCTTTGGTTCTTCCTCGGCTGCCAGTGTTGTGAAAGAGAATTGAGTGATGAGTGACTGATGGCAGGCATTCACTTGGTCGTGATACTGTTTCTGGTATTTTCTTGAAATTTGATTTACAAGGCCAGTAATTAGTCATTAATTCTGATGGTTACTCTCTCTCCATATCAGCAGATTTGAGTTGTGGTGGGAGTGCCAACCAGGCGTGTTTAATGGTTGCCAGTGTTGTATTATTCTAGGCTTTGATGAAGAAATTTACTGCCTGTCGAATGTTATATTTCTTCCAGAATGCAGCAACAGTCATTATGGCAGGGGTTGTAGGTATGTCAGGTGGAACAGGTGCATCAGGTGGGGCTGTGGAGGTGGAGGGGAAGGTGGCAGGCAAGTCAGGGGAGGCGGTGAGGGGAGGATCCTCCATCTCTTCCTCGCTACTGTTCACATTTTTGGCAATTTCCTTCATCCCTTTTTGTTTGTCTTTTTGATTCCTCATCTTGTTATGGACATATTTTTAGTTAAGACCTTGTCATTCGTGAAATAAACGTTATTCAAGTTAATCCAAACGTTATTATAGAAACTGGATATGTATTCTAACTTTCCATTATTGCCGAAAACGTTAATGTTCAAGTCGTTATTGGTGAGATCCTACTGTAAGTCACTTTTCTCTTTTGTTTTTTTACATTCTATATTAAACAACTTCTTTATCCTTATTTCTGTTTCTTTGTTCTGAGGGATATAATTTTGGACTCCTTTTCCATAAAATTCACAGAATTTTCTGTACATAACATTTATGATATGTGTTTGTCCTCTAAGCTCCTTTTCCCAATGTATTTCTAAGAAGTACTTCTTTAGGTCATGATAGTTGCCCTTTTTGTAGCTCAGACTCTTTTTGTAACTTTCATTACTGCTAACCCTATCATATGCAGTCCTGAAGTAGCAGTTTAATACTGCATGGTCACTTTTGCCAAATGGAGGATACATTATGTTGTCGATATCATTATCTTGCCTAGTAAACCTATCTATCTATCTATTGCCAGACGCCTCAATCCCGCACGGGGTGGCCACAAACAAATCGCCTCCATGTCACTCTGTCCCCTGCCATTTCACTACCACGCTCCCAACTCACACCCCCCTCTCATATACCTCTCCACTCCATCCAACCACACCACAATGCTCCTTCACTTCCTCATTTGTTAGTCTGTCTCTCCATGTGACTCCACATGCTCCTCTCAAATAACTCATTTCCACTGCTCTCACTCTTGACTTCTGTCCTTCCAACAGGGTCCAAGCTTCACTTCCATATGTCAGAGTTGGTATCACAATACTGTCATGTAACAACTTTTTCACTTCCATGCTCACTTCCCTGTTTCTTATCACTGCTTTTAACGAACCAGCAACCTTCCTTCCCTGCTGCACCCTTTCGAGCACTTCACCCTCCAGACTTCCATCCTTACTCATCACACTGCCCAAGTACTTAAATTCACTCACATTCTCCATATCCTTCCCATCCAATCTCACTGTACATTCACTGGCTTCACTTCTCTCGAAGACCATCACTTTACTCTTCCCTACATTCACCTTTAGATTCCGTTTCTTACGCACTCTCCCAAACTCATCTACCAAGCCTTGCAGCTCCCCTTCATCTTCGCTCAACAACACAGTATCATCTGCAAACAACAGTACAGGGAGTTTCCAAACACTGCCCTCTCTCACTAGGGCCGCTCCAACATCGACTGCCCAACCTTGTATCTCTTTTATAACCCCATCCATATACAGATTGAACAACCATGGAGACATGACACATCCTTGTTTCAATCCAACCTTCAAATGGAAAGATTCACTCAGTTTGCCATCCACACACACTGCAGCCTTAGCACCCTCATACATACTCTTCACAGCCTTCAACAACTTCCCATCCACTCCATATATTCTTAGTAAACCTAAGATCCAATAATCATGGATTTTCTAGTCCTCTCTTTCTGGTGTTTTCCTTTACACGTTATGTCAGGAAAAACTCCTGTACAAGATCGAGGAGTGTGTGTGTGTGTGTGTGTGTGTGTGTGTGTGTGTGTGTGTGTGTGTGTGTGTGTGTGTGTGTGTGTGTGTGTGTGTGTATTTACCTAATTGTATTTACCTAATTGTGATATACAGGAAATGAGCTACGCTCGTGGGGTCCCGTCTCTGTTTCTCAGTAAGTCAAATTTTGCTTTAAACTCGTTTAAGTTTTTAGACTGGACGATGTCTTTGTCCAGTTTATTCCACAGGTCTGTGCCTCTATACAGAAAACTATATTTCTTGATGTCCTTCAAGCAGCGTGGCTTCTTCAGTTTCAGACCATGTCCTCTTGTTACTCTCTTATCCCATAAAAACAGATCTTCTCTATCAAGTTTATCTACTCCCATCATGGTCCTGAACACTGCAATCATGTCACCTTTCTCTCTCCTTTCCTCTAAGGATGGCAAATCCAGCCTTTCTAGCTTCTCACCATATGACAGATCTGCCAGACTGGGGACCATCTTGGTTGCTGTTCTTTGTATTCTCTAAATCTTGTTTATATCTTTCTTTTTGTGTGGGGACCACACTACTGCTGCATATTCTAACCGGGGGTGGATCATGGCCACTATCAGTTTTTTCATCATCTCTTCATTCATGTAATGAAATGCCACTCTTATGTTGGTCAAGAGTTTATATGTCTCTCTAACTATCTTGTTGATGTGTTTTTCAGGTGACAAACTATCCTGGACCAGCACTCCTAAATCTTTCTCTTCTCTCGCTTTTGTGATTGGTTCATTACCCATCATATAATTCAGTGATGGTCTCTTGGTGCTTTTGCCCATTTCCAATATTTTACATTTTTTTGCGTTGAATTGCATTTCCCACATCCGACTCCAGTCATGTATCCTATCCAGATCCTCCTGCAGTGTTTTGCAGTCCCCTTCAACCTCTACCTTCCTCAAGATCTTTGCATCATCAGCAAACAAACTTGCATAACTGTTCACTCCATCTACCATATCATTTACATAAATCAGGAACATTACTGGTGCCAACACCGAGCCCTGTGGGACACCACTTGTTACTTCTCTCCATCCAGACATCCTGTCCTTTATTACTGTCCTCATTTGTCTGTCTCTCAAAAAGTCTCTCATCCATTCCAGGAGGTTACCCTTCAGTCCTCCTATATGCTCTAATTTCCACATTAGTCTCGTATGGGGTACCTTGTCAAAGGCCTTCTCCAAATCTAAATATACACAATCCACCCAACCGTCTCTCTCCTGTAGCACATCAATCGCTCTTGAGTAAAAGCTCGACAAGTTGGAAACACATGACCTTCCACTTCTAAATCCAAATTGACTTTCAGTCAAAATATTCATCTCTTCCAGATATTTTATCCACCTATCTTTCAGAATCTTCTCGCACAATTTTGCAACCATGCTGGTTAGGGACACTGGTCTATAGTTCAGGGGTTCTTCCTTGTTTCCTCCCTTGTAAATTGGTACCACATTTGCTCTCTTCCATTCCCGAGGCACTTTCCCTTCTTCCAGTGAACACACAATTAAACTGTGAATCTTATCTGCCAGTTGGTCTCTGCATTCCTTCAGTACCCAATTTGAAATTCCATCTGGTCCTGGGGCTTTCCTTACATCTTGAGTTTCCAATAATTTGTACACTTCCTGCACTTCCACTTTGATATCTTTTATTACCACATTCCTAGTCAATCCCTCCCTCTCCACAAACTCCCCTTCATTAGTAAAAACTGATTGGAAACGTGGAAACGTTTGTTCATTATTTCAGCTTGCATTGCTGCATCATTGTAGACCTCTACTTCTACTTTCAGTTTGGTGATTCCTTCCTTTTGTTTCAATTTGCCATTAACAAATCTATAAAACAATTTGGGTTCATCCTTACATTTGTCGATTATACCTTTTTCAAAGTTCCTTTCTTCCTCTCTACGAATTCTTGTATATTCATTTCTAGTTCTTTTATATTCTTCCTTTGTTCTGTTATTAGCTCTCTTTCTCCATTTGTTCCACGCCATGTCCCTCTCTTTTTTCGCTATCATACACCTTCTATTAAACCACTCCTTTTTCCTGTATTCTTTCCCACTTACTCTTGGAACATATTTTTCCACTCCTGAATTATAGAGGTCTAGAAAGATATCCCACTTCCTCTGAATCTCTCTTGTTTCTCTGAATTTTCTCCAATCTGCATTTTCGAAAAATTTTCTCAATTCTGTAAACTTTGCTTTCCCAAAGTTGTATCTTCCCTGCCTATGGAGCTCTTCTCTTGGCACCACATTCCCTATTATCATCTGGAACTCAATGACCACGTGATCACTTTTTCCTATAGGACACAGATATTTCAAGGATTCAATTACGTCAGGTTCTTTGGTTAGCAGTAAATCAAATCTTGCTGGGGTGTCATCACCTCGGAATCGTGTCTCTTCTTTGACCCACTTCGTCATTACATTATTCATTACAGTGTTTAACAATGTAGTGCCCCACGAATCTTCGTCACCTCCTGAGTCCCATTCCTCCCAGTTCACCTCTTTACAATTAAATCACCCATTAGAATTATATTGCTGCTTTTCTCAGTCACTTTCTGCAGATAACTAACCATATCTGACAACATCTCCTAGTATTCATCATCAGTCCATGCTCTTGTCTTAGGTGAAACATATACTACTGCTATATCTCTCTTACAGTTCTCTCCAGTTTCTAATTTCATGTTTATCACTTCAGCTCTACCCTCTCCCATTTCCACAGAATCTACATTTAAGTTGTTCTTCACTGCTATCATCACTCCTCCTCCCATTTTATCTTTTCTGTCTCTTCTCCACAATTTGTATTTGCCATCTCCCATATGGATATCAGTATTCTCCCTTAACTTGGTCTCTACAAAGCACATAACATCATGTTCTTGTACCCTCAAGAAATCGTTGATTTCTAACATTGCTGATATTAATCCATCAACATTAGTGTACGCCACCTTCAAACTTTTTTTGTTATTACTTATACTGTCTTTTCTCCTCCTCTCCGTCGGTACCACTTCCTCAATTTCTGGTCCATAACTCTCCAATAAAACACTGTCTTCTCCTTCTCCGTTCTCTGTTTGTTTTTTGCCTTAGCTTCCTTTACTAACTCCTTTATTTTAGCTCTTTCTTCCTCATTTGCATATCTCCTTACCCAGACATTTTCGAACCCCTCTTTCTCTGCCAATTTCCACGTCCTATTCATGATTTCATTTACTATTACCTGGGACTGAAACTTCACCTTCAGTGGCCTGACCCCTCCTTCCTCATACTTACCTAACCTAAACACTTCTTCAGTCTCTTCTTGGGCTTCATTGTTACCCTCCATGACTACTGATATTATTTCTTTAACTTTATTCAATTCTTCTCTTTCTCTTTCAGATCTTATCGTGATACGCTTTTCTTTTACCCCTGAAATTATTACACATTTTTCTTATCTGCTACATCCCTGACTAAAGCTTCTCTACTTTTCAGTACCCTAACCACTTCCTTCTCCACCTTTTCCTTGCTTTGTCGTTCTATAATCTCTTTAAAATTTACATTCCCTTCCTCCTGAATTTTCTTCCACCCCTTTTGTTGCTCCTTAATTTCCTTAATGTGTTCATCTTGCATCCTTGATTTTCAATCATACTCATCTAATTTACTTTTCATTCTGTCTCTTTCTTCTTCCAACCTCTTGTTTTCCCTCTTGAGCAGTTCTATTTTATTTGTGGCAGATTCATTACTCACTTTTAATTCCGTTACTTCTCTTTCTTGTTCCGCACTGCATGTGTAAACTTTTTCCAGCTTGTTCTGCAAAACTTTTCTCTCTCTCTCCTGTTGTAAGGTCCTCCGATACGCTTTTCTTTGACCCCTAAAATAATTACACATTTTTTCTTGTCTGCTACATCCCTGACTAAAGATTCTCTACTTTTCAGTACCCTAACCACTTCCTTCTCCACCTTTTCCTTGCTTTGTCATTCTATAATCTCTTTCAAATTTACATTCCCTTCCTCCTGAATTTTCTTCCACCCCTTTTGTTGCTCCTTAATTTCCTTAATATGTTCATCTTGCATCCTTGATTTTTAATCATACTCGTCTAATTTACTTTTCATTCTGTCTCTTTCTTCTTCCAACCTCTTGTTTTCCCTCTTGGGCTGTTCTATTTCATTTGTGGCAGATTCATTACTCACTTTTAATTCCGTGACTTCTCTTTCTTGTTCCGCACTGCGTGTGTAAACTTTTTCCAGCTTGTTCTGCAAAACTTTTATCTCTCTCTCTCCTGTTGTAAGGTCCTCTCCTGCAGCTCCCTAATTACTACCCATACCTTCTTCAATTCCTGGACATTCCTCTCCGCCGTTTTTTCTACTCCTGCTACTCACGTTTGATTCAGTGTGGCACTTCCATTTTTCGCATCTTCGTCGGAGAAGCCCACAAATTCCCTTTCGCCAGACGTAAACAAACCACCGTCGCTTTCCGCCATGATACAGCCATATGGAAACTTTTCTATTCTACTGTATCTTGCTCTCTTTATCCCGAAACCCGCGTTTTTTTTTTAAACTAATGTCCGACGGGACCACCACTCACGCACTCATTTACACAATCACAATAGGCTGGTTTCCTTTCGCCGCTGATTCAGTGATTATTTCCCTGCGATCCAGGAAGACGTCTGTCCACGTCAGCGACCTGTGTATGTGTGTGTGTGTATGTGTGTATTTACCTAGTTGTGATATACTGGAAATGAGCTACGCCCGTGGGGTCCCATCTCTGTTTCTCGATAATTCAAATTTTGCTTTGAACTCACATAAGTTTTTAGACTGGACAATCTCTTTGTCCAGGCTGTTCTACAGGTCTTTTCACCTATATGGAAAACTATAATTCTTGATATATTTCAAGCAACTTGGCTTTTTTAGTTTCATTCCATATCCTCTTATTACTCTCCCATCCCATACAAACAGATCTTCTCTCTCAATTTTTTCTACTCCCATCCTGGCCCTGAACACTGCAATCATGTCTCCCCTCTCTCTCCATTCTTCTTAGGAAGGCAGGTCTAGTTTCTCCAGCCCTTCCTTGTACAACAGGTCTGCCAGGTTAGGGACCATCTTGGTTGCTGTTCTTTGTATTCTCTCGATCTTGTTTATATCTTTCTTTTTTATGTGGGGACCGCACTACTGCCGCATATTCCAACCTGGGGCGGATCATGGTCACTATCAATTTTTTCATTATCTCATTCATGTAATGAAATACTACTCATGTGTTAGTCAAGAGATTATACGTCTCTCTATCTTATTAATATGTTTTCAGGTGACAGATTATCCTGGACGAGCACTCCCAAATTCTTCTCTTCTCTCACTTTTGTGATTAGTTCATTACCCATCAGATAATTTAATGATGGTCTCTTGGTACTTTTACCCATTTTCAGTATTTTAAATTTTTTTGCGTTGAATTTTTGTTTTTGACATCCAGCTCCAGTCATGAATCCTATCTAGGTCCAGCATTTTGCAGTCTTCTTGACCTTCTACTCTTCTCATGATCTTCGCATCATCAGCAAACAGACTTGCATAACTATTCATTCCATCTACCATATCTTTCACGTAAGTCAGGAACATTATGGGTGCTAATGCCAAGCCCTGTGGGACTCCACTTGTTACTTTCCTCCATCCAGACATCCTGTCTTTTATTACTGTCCTCATTTGTCGGTCTCTCAAGAAGTCTCATCTACTCTAAGAGGTTCCCCTTCAGTCCTCCTGTGTGTTCCAATTTCCACAGTTGTTGCTTGTGGGTTACCTTATCAAAGGGTTTTTCCAAATCTAAATACACACAATCCACCCAACTATCTCTCTCCTGTATCATGTTTATCGCCCTTGAGTTGGAAACACACAACCTTCCACCTCTGGATCCAAACTGACTTTCTGCCTAAATGTCCATATCCTCCAGATACAGCAGAGTCTTCATACAACATGAGATAGGTTATGCAGAACCTCATACAAAATCAATTTCGCACTAAAATGTGACATATTTACAAGTAAAATAGGGGGTTAGGTTCTAGGACCTCGTATGTTACGTTAAAAATATATTTAAAGATAGATTGTTACAAATATGTCTGCCTTAAGACACCTAAGACAATGTGTTTGTGGCTCTGCTCACTGCCGCAGATGCAGCTAATGCATTTGCCCGCCATTACAGCATGTCCCTTGGTACCCCAGCTCCCCTCCCTGACTTGCCCCGGGTCATGTGCGTGGTTGAGGTGGCTGAAGCGAAGCCCCCCCCCGATGGACTTGTCGTCCCCTATCACTCCTCATGAGTTGACAATCGCCATGCGTGCTCTGCCCCCCGCGCAAAGCTGCTGGGCCAGATACTATTCCATATGAATTCCTGACCCATTTACCTCCTGTGGCACATGATCTCCTCTTGCAGTTGATCAGCGATAGCTGGCAGTTGGGTGTCTTTCCCACGACATGGAAGCATGCCTCCATTCTTCCCTTTCCAAAGCTGGGGAAAGACCCCACCCTGCTTAGTAGCTACAGGCCTATAGCCCTTCTTCCGTGTCTTGGGAAACTCATGGAGCGAGTGGTAAGTAACCGGTTACATTGGTGGGCAGAGAGTAAGGGTCTTCTCGTGGAGGAGCAGTGTGGTTTCCGGCCAGGACGAGGCACTCTGGATGTTCTTCATCAACTTGAACATTCCATCCAAGTCACATATAGAAATAAGGAAATCATGTTGTCCCTTTTTATAGACCTGGCTGGGGCCTTTGACTCTGCTTCCCATGAGGGGATGCTCTATAATTTATCAAGAGTGGGGATAGTTGGCACGCCTCTGACTTGGATTCGTAGTTTCCTGTCTGATAGAACTTTCTCAGTTTCTCTTGGGGGGTTAACCTCTTCTTCCTTCTCAGTTCGTAGGGGGGTACCTCAGGGGTCGGTCTTGAGTCCCTTCCTCTTTAACATGATGTTGTCTACACTACCCCGTCCTCCAGGCACTTCTCTTCTAGTATATGCAGATGACCTAACCCTCCTTAGCTCAGCACCCACTCTGCAGGAGGCACAGGATAGTCTCCAGTCGGGGATTAATACCCTTCTAACTTGGTTTGCAGACTGGGGATTCAGGGTTAATGTAGACAAATGAGTTCTAATGTTTTATACCCTTAAACACGCATTACCCTCTCTGCCCATTATTTATGTTCATGATACCTCTGTACCTCTTCGGCGTCGCCACACTTTCCTGGGACTCCGACTTGATGGCCCAATTCTGACTTGGAAGGCACATATTGATTATTTACGGGTCTCCTGTATGAAAGGCCTTTCCCTCATGAAATGCTTAACAGGCTTCCGATGGGGTGCCTCCCGGGAAGTCCTATTGAAGTTTTATCAAGTGTATATCCGAAGCAAACTGGATTATGGCTGTACCATATGTGGATCTGCCTCCCCCTCCCTTTTAAGTAAGCTTGATGTAATTCAAAATTCTGCCCTCCGGACAGCACTTGGAGCATTCTGCTCCTCTCCAGCTGCTGCTATGCATGCAGAGGCAAATGTGTTGCCTCTGGACCGATGGCGAGTGTTCCAAGATTGCTTATTCCTAAATAAAAGTCTCTCCTTTTCCCCTTCCCATCCCTTGGTTATGCTTTATGCCCATTCCAGAATCTATGATAATCCATCCTGGCCTCTACGTTCACGTGTTCCATTCCTTGTCCGAGCTTTGCAATCCTATAGCCGATTGTCCCTGCCTTTACCTCACCCTATCCCTATATCCACTGTCTCCCCAGTCCCCCCTTGGTTCCCACTACCCTCCTTTTTTCATTTACACCTCCACGCCCCATTTACTAAGTCCATTGACTCTCCCAATACCTTACCCCTCTTTGGTGAGTTACTGTCCCTCTGTTACACTAACTCTTTCCAGATTTTTACAGATGGCTCTCATGTCCCCTCCCCTCCTTCCACGACGGCGGCAATATTTGTCCCTCCTCTTTCCCTGTGTAGAATTTGGAAACTAGACGGGCTTCACCCTATCCTTGCCACTGAGCTTTTTGCCATCCTGGGCGCCTTGGTGTTTGTCAGAGATTCACTCCACCCCCAGACAGTCGTCATTTTTTCTGATTCACAGTCTTCCCTAGCCCTATTGTGCTCCTGGCGCCCGTCCTCTCATCTCAAACTTGTCTTCAACTGTCACTCTGTTCTTCTTTTTCTCCATGCTCGAGGCTTTACAATACATTTTCAGTGGGTCCCTTCTCACACTGGCATCCATGGAAACACTGTAGTCGATGCTGCGGCCACACAGGCACATTGTCAGGGGAAAATGAGAGTTTTCTCTGGCGTGTCGCCAGATGTCAGGGGAAATTTAAGTATTTCCAAGAGATAATGAAATATTGTATAATTCATATACAATGTATAGCTAAGTGTGCTATGTCACTTCGCCAATTCTCTAGAGTCGAGAATTATAGACTTTCTCAACGGTACGCAGCAGAAACTAGACGCTCTATTGGGCTGCAATATTGTACCGTTGGCCTACAAGAAAGTTTCTTCTCCCCCCCCACAATAAAAAAAAAAAAAATGATAATAATAAAGATAACAGGCTCTTGGCTGAGCCAAACTCCTAGCTAGCACAACGGATTTAAGGAGTGATGCCAAAGCTGGCCTAAGTACCAGCCGTGATTTAATTCAAAAGTTGTGCTAACATAGAGTAGCAAAACTGTATTAAATGAGTGGGAAAATTAAACACGGCTGTTATACTTTAACAAAGCTCAAGAAAACGAACTGTAAATTTATTAATTACAAACAAATGAATTTACGTTACATGAAATTCAAATCAAATGAAGGAATACAATCACTCACTCAGACACTCAGATAACGGCTAAGTATTTCAAAAAAAACTTAAGCCTAGAAAAACCAGAAAATACTGATCGGTATGGATGAGACTGTACTGTAGTCGATCACCAAGCCTCTAGAGGCGTACGACCCAATTCGTTCCGTGACTAAGGACAGACTGAGCTCTCATTTGAATACTCGACGCGGCGAGGGTGGGAGCTGTGTGCGCCGGCTCATAACGGCCCAGAGCGAAACCCGACAACTTAAAATTATCATATTATCGTACATATAATAATTTGCTCCTCCACAAAATCACTGGATGTCACGATTTAACTTAACGTGATTTTACACTGTAGAAAATTCATGACATTACGCCCGTGAAAATTTTCAAATTTTACTCTAGAGTAAAATTTGACACTATATATATATATATATATATACATCCTAACTCAGCCACACAAGATTCACACTGTGGTGTGTGTACTATCCTGTTACAGGAGGTCGCCTGTGAGCGTAAAAACCTCGTATTTACGTTAAGAAAAGCAAGCTTGAGGGAAAAACTCCGAGATGACAGTGGGAAATCCTGCACTCAGGTCAACTAAGCGAAAATTCGCTACATTTACATTAACAACTAATTGTTATGTAGCGTGGTGTATGTGATACACGGTGTAGGTGTGACAGTTGTAGTGTAACTGTACCTGCGTGTAAGCAATAATAATAATACATATTAAGGCAATAATAAAGGCGACGAGGGCAGAGGAGATGAAGTGCCAGGGTGCAGCAGACGATCAATGGTCCTGGACATCTTCTTCACCCAACGACTGTACCTGTGGGGATGAGTCAAGGTGGAGTATCAGTAGTGTCAATGCAAGGGTTACACTAAATTACAATTTCATCCACCCAGCAATCAATCCACACACACACAAAAGAAGGTACTCTTTAGCCGAAAGTCAATTAATAACAAATTTCGTAGGTATGTCGCCATTATTTCCTTAATAGTTGCCTTTTCTAACCTACACTTACGCCTAATAAAAAGGCTCGCCGTCGGTGCCCTCGGCTGGGATCATACCACGACTACCCGCTTGTCATCAGTGTCCTCGGTTGGGCTCACCGTGACTGCACACTTATAGCTATACTTATCATTACAAAGGGCTTGTCACCTCGACTGCCCGTTTGTCATCGGTGTCCTCAGTTGGGCTCGCCGTGACTGCACACTTATAATTAGTAAAGGTAGTCGAGAATCCCTATGCAACTTTGGCAGGTCACATTTTAACACCCTGCATGGTGTGAACACTCATGTGGCTTCTGTGTAATCTCCGGGAATCCTCAGGGAGGCCCTCAGCTCGAGATACACCACAAGGTAATTCAAACTCAGCCTCAGATTGCCTCTACGGGGTCTCGGACTTCCCCTCTTAACCTACCTTAATCTGCGGTGCACTTATAACTAATAAAGGTAAGTCGAAAATCCCTATGCAAACTTGGGCAGGTCACATTTTAACACCCTGCGTGGGTGTGAACACTCATGTGGCTTCTGTGTAATCTCCGGGAATCCTCAGGGAGGCCCTCAGCTCGAGATACACCACAAGGTAATTCAA